>PVKS010029845.1:0-24974 GCA_004027875.1 Aplodontia rufa | reverse complement strand
AAAAAAAAATAAAAATAAAAAAATAAAAAAAATATTCAAAGACAAAAAAAAAAGAAATTCAATGATATTATGAATACTAAAATCTTGCTGTAAATATGTGCAGGTATGGGACAATCTTTTAAAACCCTGTAAAGTATAAATCTCTAGTACGAGGTTTGTACCTTGTGAGTTTCTAAGTGATGCAACTTGATTTTGAAAATATCTTTGATGAACTGGTGGTACAGTACTTTAAAAAGGACAATGACAACCTTTAAGTTACAAGCTCTTTCTGTGCCTTTTCTCTCTACTGCTCCTAGTTTTCTATGCAAAACAATATTTTATCACAATTTGCAGCCAAGTAGAATCAAACTAGAATATAAAAATCAATTATAATTATTCTGCTTTCATACATCATTTAAAATTACCAAATGTGCCAAATATCTGTAGCTGGTTTCGTTTGTGTCTTAAAATTATAAAACCATGTGTGCAAAGAAGTGAGAATATCATTTTGTTTTTTCAACCAGTTAAAGCTATGTGACCAAGCAGCAGCAACCTCACAACTTATGAGCCCTTGGGGGAGGGAAGTTGGGGGAGAGAAAAGGAAAATGGTGGATGAAGCAGAAAGGAAAAAAGGAAGAACAGTGGGAGAGAAAAGAAATTGGATGGGCTGGGAACTCGACTGCACTGAGGTAGAATCATCTTAATGCAGGTCTGGAATGTTTTATCACTGATTGTTGATCAGGTTGATGACTAGGTGGCTTTGTTCAGCTGCTAAATTCATACCTCTTTCTCTCTCTCTCTCTCTCTTGTCAGTTACAAAATGAATTGGCTGCTTTAGAACTAGGATAAATCATAAAACCAAAATATATTCACATGTTATTTCTATGCATAACATTTATTAGTATTGTTTTATCTCAAAGCTAGTTATTGTGAGTATATTGCAGAAATTTGGACTGATACATAGGATTATAAATCAAAGTTCCACAAGGGCTAATTGTAAGCCACGCATTCTTTCAGTAGTCATGTATTAATTTATATGACATTTCAGGATAATAAAATGTCCCCTTCCAACCAAAATCAAAGACCAGGAAATCCATCATTATACAGTAAAAGTAAAATTAAAATATCTAAAAAAATACATTGAAACACATTTTAGTCTTTGCAAGTGTCTTCCAGTAAGTATCTGGAGAATCAAACACAGAGAATCATGTAGAATATTGAATATACAAATCACCAGTGAAAACAGTTTCTATCTCTGGGACTTCTTCCTCAAATAATCCCTTAAGAGTAATTCCACCAAGGGTCCAAAGAATGACTTGCCATTCCAATTCAGTGCTTCTCCACAGAGTAGCAGATGACTTTGTGAAGACCTGTCAGGTGAAGCAGAAGTCAAGTGAGATCAGTCTTTGACATCTTTGCATCTCATAATTCGTCATGTTTCCTCTTTCTTCCTTGTTATGTCTGCCTTTTAACACCCAACACTTATGCAGCACTTTTTGCTTTCACATCCTTCAAAATAATAATGCAAATGGTAGCACATTTGCATCCATCGTGCTGATCACATGACTTTTCTCCTTCCATTTGTTGTGTATTGAATTACATTGATTGGTTTTCTTTATCTTTTTTTTTTCCAGAGTTTGGCTAAATTGTCTAGACAGAGTTTGGCTAAATTGTCTAGACTGGTCTCAAATTTGTGATCCTCCTGCCTCAGCCTCCTGAGTAGTTAGGATTACAGGCATTTGCCACATGCCTGGTCATTGATTGATTTTCAGATGGTAAAGTAAACTGGCATTTCTGCAATAAGCTCAACTTGATCATAATATATTGTTTTGTATACACACACAATTACTGAATTTGATTAGTTAACTATTTGCTCAGAATTTTTGTCAATGTTCGTAGGGAACATCGTGCATTCAGTTTCTTTTATAGCTTTGTCTTTGACAGATTTAGGTATTAAATTTGTGATAGTACAGTTTGAAAGAGTTTCTGTTTTATCCATTGGTTCTATAAAATATATAAGATGTTTGGTAAAATTCAGCTGTGAATGGAATTTTCTTAGTGGATGAGTTCCACCCCCCAAAAAAAATTAAATTCTTAATAGCTTTATTATGGTATTATTATGGTAAAATTATTTCAATTTCTCATTTTGATGAATTTTTGTATTTGTGTACTATTGTGGAGCCTCCACCACAATCAGTTTCACATGTATCACCTTTGGTCACTATACTGAATACTTGAGAGAAATCAACTCAAAAGAAAAAAAGATTTGTTTTGGTTAGTGGTTTTGGAGGTTTTGAGTCTATGATTGGTTTTCTTCACTGTTGTGGGACTGTGGTGAGGCAGCATATCATGGGGAAAGTGGGTGGCAGAGCACAACTGCTCATCTTATGGTCAGGAAGCAAGAGAGGGCAGTGGAAGAGAGTGGAGTCTCACATGCCTCCAATGATAAAAAAGCCTCCTACTGGTGGCCCATCTCTTAGAGATTCCACCACCACCCAAGAACACCATGCTGGGGACCAAGTCTTTAACACAAGTGTCCTTGAAGGACACTCTGATACCCTCCATAGATATTTTCATTCTCCATTGAAATCAATAACTCTCCTAATCCAATAATCCAATTGCCTTCTAACCAGATGAGACAATAACTCATCTGTTTTATATAATCACAGTTTTGCTATTTAAGATTTTCAAATAAAATAATCATTTAGTATATTTACTGTTGTGTTTAGCTTGTCTTAATTTTCCTGCAAAAATCAGAGTTAGTGTTTGGTTTTGTTGATTTTCTCTATTATACGTTTTGGTTCTTTTTCATGGACTTCTCTTATCTTTATTATTTCTCACATTTTACATTTGGGTTTTATATGCTGCTATTTTTCTGTTTTCTTATAGTGGAAATTTATGTGTATTTTAAGGTTTTAATTTTTTTTTTAAAAAGGGACAGAGAGAGAGAGAGAAAGAAAGAGAGAATAAATTTTATTTAGTTTTTCATATGACTTTCGTTGCTCCAACACTTCATTGTGTACATGGTGCTGGAGTTCGAACTCGTGTACTTGCGCATGCCAGGCAAGCACTGTAACTGCCAAGCCACTGCTCCAGCCCCAAGGCTTTTAATTTTTTAATTTTTTCTTAAAGAGAGAGGAACAGTGAGAGAAAGAGAGAGAATCAATTTTATTTAGGTTTTCACATGACCTTTGTTGCTCTGAGACTTCACTGTGTACATGGTGCCTGGGTTTGAGCTTGCATACTCTGGCATGCAAGGCAAGCACCATAACTGCTGAGCCACCGCTCCAGCCCCAAGGCTTTTAATTTTTAATGCATTCACTTAAAGCTATAATTTTCCCTCTTATCATGCCCTTAAGTTCATCCCAGAAATTTTAATATATCGTGGTTGTTGTTTAGTCTTAAATAGAGTTTAACATCTTTTGCAATGGCTTCTTTGACCACTGATTTGGAAATTAGTTTCCAAATATATGTAACATAGTAAAAACCAAGTGTATTCAAATCTCTGGTATGTATGTGACTTTATCTGTTTCTATGAGAGTTTGCCAGTTTTTGCGTCATATGTGTTAGGCGGGCTGGGGGCGTGGCTTCAGTCAAAACTCGGGCCATGCAGCTGGTTAAGGGGCAGGGCAAAGGGCAGCTTGCCTGCGAAAGGAACAGCCAATCAAGATGCTGGCAGACAAGCTCCAATGGATTGATGGATCCACCAGCCAATCTCTGAAAGATCAACCCCATCATCAACTCCTCCCAGTTAACCAATAAAACCAGCTGCCTGGCGAAGGTCCAGTGCCATTTTCCCTGCATGCCTATTTCCTCTGCCGGCCATCACTTCCCATGCCCACCTTCATTATGGCGGCGGCGCAGGTGAAATTGGCCTGAGTGCAACAAATCCAGTAAATATCTCCACCTGAATTTACACCAGTACATCATTATTCTTTTTTCTATATTTACAGTATGATTTGGGAATTTATTATTAGAAACATATAAACTTAAGATTGCTATGTTTTCTTGGGAATCTTTCATCATTATTAAATATTTTCTATATTTTTATGTTTAAGGCATGTTTCTTATAAACAGAATATAATGGAACATAAAAGTTCCATTTGATGAATTTTTTTCTTTTAATTAGTATATTTCATCTGCAGTCCCTTAATATAATTATTATTTATATACTTTTTTATTATCCTACTGCTTGATATTTACTTGCTCCATCTGTTCTTTCTTCCTCATTTCCCTCCTTTTTTTTTTGGCTTTCTTTAGGATTATTATAAAAAATTCACATCTCTTTAACTGTTTAGCGCATATTGTTATATTTTTCCTTTTAAGTAATTTTAAAGATTATGTATACTGTTGATTAAAGTCTACCACAAATGAACACTCTATCAACTTCAAGGAGTCTAATATTGTTCAACACCAGATCTAATATTGTTCAACACCAGATCTACTGTTTCCCAATCTGAAAGAAGGAGCTTGGAGGACTCAGTGGAGAGGATCTGGATATTGTATTATTCTCGATCTTCTATGGTACCAGTATGACACATGGAGAGCACACTGCCACAGCACCTGTTAGCAGAGGGAACACATGGGATAGATTTCATGCCCACTGCACTGGTGGATTTCTCCAGTTTTATGAGTGCATTCCTTTACTTTACAACCAAGGTCATTCTGTTTAGATCATCTCCTAAAAGCTGGAGGTAAGGGAAGTGGCCAGCTCCCCCTCTCCATTTCTATGTTATCATGATTTTTAAAGACCTTTTCATCTCATTGCACTCTTTCCTAGGTACTGATTATGTTTAACTCAACAATAAGTCATGAGCTTCATTTAACCCTCTTTCACTCTCCCCCACATGCATATAATGGTCTACAGTTGTCATATATTTTAATTCTGCGTATAGTGTAAAGCCCATGTAACATTATACAGTTATTATTCAAAGAGATTTACCCTAACACTCTTATTCTAATGAAGTCCTCCAAAATAGGGACTTCATTCTTCTTTATAATAACCTATCTTTGGTACTGCTTCTTTCTGTATATTTAATTGATCCTATGGGGCATAGGATCCTACTTATTCTTAATGAATAATTATTGTATTTATTCAAATGACTGACATAAAAGAACATCTAGAGAGGAAGGATAAAATAAGTAAGCGGTGAAGGCACATTGGAAAGAGTAAACCTCAGTTATAAAATGAAAAATAGCAACTGGGTTCTCAGCATCCAGGACAATTTGCTCTGCTTAATGCTCTGAATTTTGCCCATGTTCCATATACCCATCTATTTATTATATTCTGAAAGGTTTTGTTTGAGGATTTTTTCTTCATGAATCATCAAAACCTTGTTGAATCCCCTTTGTATTGCATTAGCAAGTCTCTTCTGGGTGATTCCTTTATCTTAATATGCTAAACAATGTTCAGCCTTGTGATTTCTTTAAAAAACTTCACCATATATAAGCCTATTTCACTACTGGAATTTTGCCAGCTCTTTTTTTATTTATGAAAGCAGCTCTATTTTATCTATGAAAGTATTATTAGTTGTAGAGTCTATTTCAAGTTAGCAGTGTTTCATGAGTTTAAGACTTTCTGGAGTTTTACTGTATTCATGAATCAAAAATTGCACTGCCTCTCTTAAAGCTTGGCCTGCTTTTTAGAGATCTTCTGATCTAACACTTAAGTTTGCTACTTCCAGATTCGAGAAAACTAAAATTTGAGAAAAAAATGAAAGAAGGTGGTAACTAGGTTTGAGTGTTTTGTCTCCAAGCTCAATATCTACTTTGAAGAATGGTAGAATAGGACGAAGGAGGACATCCAATTACAATTTTGACCCAAGTAGTTGTCAGATTCATGATTCCCTCAACATCATTTTGCCTCTGAAGATCTCCTTGGGACAAAATTCTGTTCTTGTGTAAGTTATAGTTTGACTCTTCCATGGTGCATGATTTTGTTCTCTTTATTATTATAAAGTGACAACAAAAATTCAGCAATGCTCAGTGAAAATTCTCATTATACCATAAAGACATTTCCCAGGAGCTCCAATCTAATGTCACTTTTTCTTGGATAAGGCACACAGATTTATCATTGGGCAGTCCTAGTAGAGAAAAGCTTGAGACTTTTAGAAAGAGAATGAAGATATTTCTCTTGGTTTTAAGGAAATAACGTGCATCAGAACAAACTTCCTGTCATGGAATAAACAATAAAAATGGAAACATTTTTATAAAGAATAAATAAAAATATCTACTTGAAGCATTGAAGAGGAACAAAGGCAACCAGAAATGAGAAAAAATACACTACCAAGGTGACCTCCTCTTTCTCTGCAACTTTTACCCCTTGAGGCACTTGCTGATTAACAGTTTTGAAAGTCAAAAGCTAAACAAAAGCAGAAGCTTAAACCTTGCTTCAGTCTCACTGGGCAAGTGATAGAAAAATAGGAATTCAGAACTAGCGAAAAACTCATGACTTCAAGGGGAAGATCCTGAAGAAAAGGTGAACCCACCTCTCTGCTAGGCTTTTGTCCTCCTGCTACATTATAAAATGTATAAAGATCCAACTCTGAAGAATCTCAGCTTGTATTCTGTGGATATATTTAGTGATTTCCAACTAGGCATCACAGACCACAACAAATTAGTAAAGCTTTGCACAGGAAGTATCTTGTATAAGCCCTTCCCATCCTTTTGTGAAGTTCAAGATGAGTCTTGGAAACAGTAAGAATGAACCTAAAGATATTTTTAGACCTGGGTGATGAAATAATTAAATGAAATGCATAAGGAAGCAAGATCAATGGATTTTCAGGAATGAGGTGCTGCATTTCTCAGTTTTCCCAGGAAACTTATACCCTGGGATATCTGATTATAGATTGTACTAAAGATTTTTTTTCTTTTTTCTTTTCTTTAAAGAGAGAGGGACGGTGAGAGTGAGAGAGAAAGAGAGAGAGAGAGAGAGAGAGAGAGAGAGAGAGAGAGAGAGAGAAACAGAGAAACACTTTTTGTTTAGTTTTTCTTGCGGCTTTTGTTGCTCCGAGACTTTGCTTTGTACGTGGTGCTGGGCCGTAACCGCTGAGCCACCGCTCCAGCCGTACCAAAGATTTCTTAAAGTAGCACTTTACTTCTCTACCCCCAGTTTTGACCTCAAGGTAGAGAGTAGCATTTTTTTTTTTCTGTAGAGGGTGTGTTACTAAATACTTCTAGTTTTGAAGGCTACCTAGTCTGTGTTACGCATACTCAAATCTGCTATTATCATCTGAACACAGAGACAAAGAGTAATTGAATAGGCATGACTGGGTTCCAATAAAACTTTATTTATGAATACTGAATAAATGTTATAAATTTTGTATAATTTTCATGCGTTGTGAAATAATAGTCTTCTCTTGATTTTTTTTATCATTTAAAATGTAAAAAACATACTCATAAGCTGTACAAAAACAGGTGGAGGGATAGACTTAGCCCATAGCTATAGTTTTCTGACCCCTGCCTTAGGACCTCCAGGGCCCTCTGACATTTGGAGGCCTCAGGAGATATAGTGTCCATTCCCTGTAACAAAAGAAAACAGGGAATGTATTTGGTGGAAATACAGGATTTGGTGGAAATATTCTGAGACAATCTGTTCCTGGAATTAATTTCAGCTGCTTCATAGCCACATCATCAAGGAAGAGATCGCTTGTCAGTTCAGTGGTTATTTCAGTGTTTGCTCCAGAAATAACTTTCTTGATTTTTCTCCTTCATAGTAATAGATTCTGACTATGAATGAGAAATGATTCAATATTACTCAATGTTCTGTGAAGAAGAGAAAGTGGAATGAAACAGAACTTTGTTGTTGAAATTTTGCATTTGCTAATGAATGACTTCTATTCGTAAATAGGTATAAGACCTGACTAGATTCCTGTACAAGCTTAGGAGTGTGTTAGCTTGTTGTGGCCGTGACTAGCACACCTGACAAAAACATCTTAGAGGAGGAAAAATTTATTTTGAGCTCATGGTTTCAGAAAGTCTCAGTCCATGGTCGGCTTTGTTGTTCTGGGCCTGAGGTGAGGCAGAATATCACAGCAGAAGGGTGTAGCAGTGGAAAGCTGCTCAGCTGATGGCAACTGGGAAGAGACAGAGAGAAGGAGGAAGGGCCCAGGGAGAGATATAGTCCCTAAGGGCACACCCCCAATGACCTCCTTCCTTTGTCCATGTCTCACCTGCCTACAGTTACCATCAGGTATTCCATTCAGAATATCAATCCATCAAGTCAGGTAATCCAGTGATGAAGTTAAGGCTCTAAATTTTCAACCATTGCCTAAAAGCCCTACCTCAGAACCTTGCTGCACTGGGGACCATGTTTTCAATACATGAGCTTTTTGGCAAGGGGCATTCTATATCCAAACAATAGGAGGGGGAATCATCAGTAATGAAGTAGGCAATTAGCTGTCTGACTGAAATTACATTAAAAATACTGACACTTAGCCTTCTTGATGAGTCAAGCCAGAAAATACTCTGGTAAATGAGGAAATTAACAAGAAAGTGAATTTAGGAATGGAATAATAAGGGCACCTGGAGTATGATTGTTGTGGTTCAGAACCTTACATTAAAATTAAAATAAAAGTCCTAGAAATCTTTCCCCCAAATAGTAATCAATTTATGTAAATGTTTTAAATTCAAATGGGAAAGTGTTGCAGATGTTTTTTTAGGTGAACAGAAGGACACCACCATTCTAGGGCAGGTCACCAGCTCAGGAAAAGCAAATTTTGAAATGGTTCTCTCACCTCTATCAGACACTACATTCTCTTTTCCCTGAAAGACTACTTCTAACAAAAGAATTACTTCTGCGGACTTTTGCTAATGAGGAAGCAGCTTAGAATATGCTAGTATTGGGGCAAGAGGTTGCTTCAGAGAAGACACCTTTAGTAAGAAATCAAGTACTTGAATGCAAAGGCTCTCAATATTTGCTACTAAATAACTGTAAAATTGTTCACGTCAAACAGCAAGAGTGAGTTTTGGAAAGACAAGTAATTGAAAGGACCAGTAGATGGCATAAATAAGTCAGGATAGACTCTGAGGCTCAATGAAAGAAAAAAAAGGACAATTTGGCAGCTGCTTATTTTTAAGTCTACTCTGTCTAAGATGCTACTATTTGCTTCTCTGATCCTAGTAACTACCCTGAGCTACTTCTGTGACTTCAGTCCACACACAAGAAGTAGTCCGTGAGCACAAGGACCAAACCCTCCAGGGAATGATGAGGCCAGCAGAGAGTTATATTTGCCACTGTTACTTTCCTGCTCCTGGTATCTTATCTTCCTTCCTTCCTTCCTCTGTCCCTCTCTCCCTCCTTCTCTTCCTTCTATTCTACCACAGATGCAAATATCAGAACAACTTAACTTCTGATTGCCATCAGCTTTAGTTGCAGACCCATCTCTACTTTTATTTATTTTCCCCTATTTCCTGGACCACCAAATTCACCTATTCACAGATATTCACCCTCATACATTTGATCTCTACCTTTGACAGTGTATGAACATTTATAAAAATACAAGTGCTTTCTACATGTATATACTTTCAGTTTTCATAAATAGTGTTGATTTCTTTTTTAAATGAATACTAGGCTTCTAAAAAATGTTCGAGGCTGTTACTTCTAATGGCTATATAGTATTATTCTATAATACATAACTACTGCATATAAATTATCTGTTCCTTTGGTCATGGATAAGACTTGGCATTGGTTATTTGAAGATGATTTTTCCATTTCCATTTCTTAGAGCACTGTCAGACTTCATAAAAAGTACATTTTATGGGCTGGAGTGGTGGCTATATAGTTACGGTACTTGCCCAGTATGCGTGAGTACACAGGTTCAAACCCCAACACCCACATACACAACTAAGTGTCAGAGCAACGAAAGCTATGTGAAAAACTCAATAAAAATTGATTCTCTCTCTTACTGTCCTTCTTTCTTTTTTTAAAAAAGTACATTTTATAAAATGGCTTCTACAAATTTGACAGTTAATAAGGCTGAGATAACAATGTGTGTGTGTGTGTTTGTGTGTGTTTTGACCTGTTCTCTTCCCTTAAGCCATCCATAGGAAGTTTCTGATTCGTATTACTATTAAGTTTTGCATTTTTACCAAGCAAAAATATGAAAATCAAGAAGATTCTTCTATTTTTTAATTTTTTTTAAAAGAGAGAATCAATTTTATTTAATTTTTCATGTACCTTTGTTGCTCCAACACTCCTTTGTGGATGTGGTACTGGGGTATGAACATGTGTCCTCACATATGTCAGGCAAGTGCCAAAATGGCTGAGCCACTGCTTCAGCCCAAGATACCTTCATTTATTTCACATTTAGATGTTTCTTCTCTTGTTTTAACAACACATTTTGAAAGAAGATGAAAAATGAGAATGTTACAAGTGGAAATTAACGGCTAGTGATCTGTAACCAACATCATGGCTATTATTCCTCTCCACATCAAGGATATTCCTTGGCTCATTATGGGGACTAATAGTCCATCATAAGCTGAAAATGTAAACATTCAATGCATCCAAGCTCCCAAACATCATAGCTTAGCAATATAGTATACTGCAGAGTATTGGTTACTCACCTTCATGACCATGTGGCTGACTGTGAGCTATGGTTCACTGCCACCAGTGGCTCAGAATCAAGATAAACTATTATATTGCATATTGCTAACCCAGGCAGAGGTCAAAATTTAAAATTTGAATTACAGTTTCTATTAAGTGCATATGACTTCACACCATTGTGATGTAAAAATGTGAAAAATCATAATGTGAAACTTCTTATGGAAAATCTATATGTACTTTGCAGAATTAAACATAAGTAAAATATTTGTGTCAGATAACTGGGCAATGTAGAGAAATGGAAGACCAGCTGTGGCAAACGTTTTCTATAAAGGCTTGGATGAGCTGGATTGTGTCCTATCAAACAAAGTTCATGTTGAAGTTCTAACCCCTCATGTAACTGACCACATTGGAGACAGGGCCTTTTAAATGGTGATCTATGCCAGGTGTGATGGTGCAAGCCTATAATCCCAACAATTCAGGAGGTTGAGGCAGGAGGATGGCAAGTTTGAGGTAAGCTTCAGCAACTTAGACACTGTCTAAACAAAAAACCCCAACAAATAAAGAAGAATTTGTAAGGCATCAGTGGATTAGTTGTAAAGCAGTCCTAGATTAAATCCCCAATAAAAAAAATAGTGATTCAGGAGAAATAAAGACAGGAGGTTGGAGCCCTGATCCAACAGAACTGATGTCCTTATAAAAAAATGAAGGACTCTGAAGCTCTCTCTGCAATGTGAGTACACAGCAAGAAGGGGCCCATCTGCAAGATGGAACACCAGAACATGATCATACTGGTACACTGATTTTGGACTTTAAGTCTTCAGAAATATGAGAAAATAAGTAAATTTCTACTGTTTAAACCTCTCAGTCTATGGTGTTTCATTATGGAAATCTGTGCTGACTATTGCAAAGGCTCAGATACAAGTATTTTAGACTTGTGTAAGAACCAGCATTGTAAGGCTATTCTGAAAAGCCTTTGTAAGAAATTGATAGATGGAAGGGAAATTAATCACCAGCTAATTGTGCAAATGAAAGTGATAGCAAGAATAGCAAATGCAGTAGCTGTGAACATAAAAAGGAGAAGACTTTTTATGGTTGTTTGTGTTCATGTTTTATGTGCTTAACTCTTTTTTTGGAACACTTTAAAGCCAGGGAGTAAGTTGATTTGACTTACATTTTTAAGAGAATTACTTTTTCTAGTATGTGAAATAGAAGTTAGAGGCACCAGGGGAGGTGAATAATGGAAAGAAAAGAAGAGGACTCAGGATTCAGCCTTGGGAAACTGATAGGCTGAGTGGAGGAGGAGTAACTGTGGAAGGAAGAATTACCCAGGAATGACAAGGAGAAGCTGTCAGGGACTGAGAAAGACACTCACCTCAGGACACAAGGCTTTTAGAAAGTGAAGCAGTGAGGATTTCAAGAAGGATAAGGAGGCCGGTTGCTTTGGATGCTGTGGAGAGGATGTGAAGGAAGAGGAGAGAATATGGTCATTGGATTTGGCAATGGAGTTGACAGTGGGCTTGCTGAGAGCAATTTTACCAAAAGAAGTGGGTGCAGGCCCTAGTGGACAGTGTGGAGAAAAATATGAAAGTGTGGATTTGGAGGCAAAGGGGGATTAGCACTGAACTTGTCTGACAGAACCTGAGATGGAAGCTGACCTCGCCTGCTTACTAACTGAACTATCTGGAAAAAAAAAAAAAGCACTTCATTTGTTTGTATTTCATTTTCCTTCTCTGTACATTGAGACTAAAAATAATATATCACCCCTAGGGTTGTTATGAGGATTAAGTGGGATAATAGTAAAGTACATAATGCATGCGATAGACACTTTCCCAGTGCCATTTCTTTTTTTCCTCCCACATGGTGTTCATTTGATCCACCCTCTTCTCTAGGTAGATGTTTCCAGTGTAAAGAGCCACAGGTGGTCTTTCTAATGCCAGGAAACTCTGGTACACAAAACACCAGAGTTTTGTGTTTTGTGTGAGTATATAAAGGAGATAAAAAAGAAACAAAACTAAAAGACTGCTATTCTTGTCTTCTTATTTGTGCATGATGTGCAGTAAGCATATTTATTGGTCCCAAGGGGCCACACACGATGGGTGAGCAAAAGGACAATTGCAACATAGTTGTAAAACTCTCTTGGGATCTACCCAAAGGTTGTGATCCACATCCAAGGTATGCATTTTGACAGACTGTGAGTGGTTAACAGAACATTCATAAACCAAGGGTGATGCACTGTCACTACGTGAAGCAAGACTGGCATTGTCAAGTGGATGCTGAGAAATTTCAGGAGCCCTCTGGTATGTTGCCAATTAATTGCACTGCACACATACTTCTCCCCATAGTACAGTGGGCAAAGAGGACCCAGTGAGTGGCCTTGTGTGTGCCTTCTGCAGTATCGCTTCTCCAGGAGACTCTGCTTCTAAGAAGGCCACACTGGGGCTCACCATCAGAAGGTGATCTGTTCCACTTGAGGGACCTGCACATTCAACTTACCTTCTTTGAAGCACTTCTCCTTATTGCTTTCTCCTTCCCCACCCTTGTACCTGTCACTAGGAAAAAAAATTCTGTTGGAACCTTATAATTATAAAATGCTTTACTGATTAAAATATTTGTTTATGTAATAACAATAATAATAACTAATTACATCCAACCCGGTGAGTTTTACATCATGCCTCAGCCAAATAGGACCCAAACCAGCTGAGCTATTAAATCCTGATAAGTGATAATGGGAAAGACTGCTCAGCCTTTACTGTAGTGATGCTTCCAGCAGTGCTATAATTATAATTTCCTTTTTCATTAAGGACCATAATTTGCTATTGATTTTTATGTAAAACCCCATTGACATCAATAGGAATTCCTATGCACAGTAAAGGGAAAATATGGCCTGTGTTACTTTGAATATTTCTGAAACATTTAAACTTTTGTCCTTTATTAGCCTATACCATAAGATTGTATGCCATATCACGTACATTTTCATTGTGCTGTTTGTGTTTCATTTTCTGTCAGTATATATAAAACTACTGCAAACTACTTAGAAAGTTTATTAAGCTTTGGAAAAAGTTGGTTAAAAATCATATTTCTAAGAGAAAAAAATAACATGTGTTGTGTCTGTTTGAAAATAGGCTTAAGAGAACAATTTCCATGGAATCTACAGAATCATTTTTGCACGAAACAGTTTACCCTGTTTTATTGTTGTTTTTGTCTATTTATGCGTGCTTGTGTGTTGAATAATGTCTGCAGTGCGCACATTTCTGGGAGATGCAAATTTCTGGGAGATGTTGAGACATAGGAGAAAAGAGGCAAATTCCCTTTATATCCAAAATATTCATACTTAGTGTTCCGGCCACCCACCCTTTCATAGCTCCACTGCTGGCTCCCCTGACAAATTCAGACCTGTGCACCTGTACCTCTGCTATCACACAAGCCAACCACACTGTCAGGCGAGCATATTGCCAGGAAAAATCTCACCATCACATGACCGTCATGCTTTTGGTGTGTTATTGCTTGCTATCAAATCATTGCTGTCATCAATTGGCTTTATATTTATAGACTAGATAAGGCAATAGAGACAGTGCTGTTGGGATCCAGGGAGGATAAATGCATACAGGATATTCGAAGCAGACTCCCTGAGTGAAACATGTCTGTCTCATTTTAAGTGGTTTTTAAAATCAGAAATAGCAGTATAGCCAGTATTAATATTCCTAGAATAAAATAATTTGTGCAAAAATTTAATTTTAATAGATCTTCATTTTTGTCTCAAGTCGTATGACCTTTTCTGATGCCAGGAAAAGTATTTATTTTTCCCTTTACTCTTATAGGTAAATGTAAGTCAATTCAGGGATTAAAGTTTTTCATTTTGAATTTTAAAGGAAATTAAGGGGTTTCCTTTACTCTTTTTCCTTTGGATTAGAATCTGCATGCATCTCTGGGACAATGACCTGAGCTTGTGGTGGGTGACAGTAGGTGGAGGAGCCTGCCTTGTGCTGGCTTCTGACACATTCAAACCACCTGTTGGGTCCTCAGATAGTCATCTCTTCATGGCATCTGAATTTGTAATTCAAGTGTACAGTATTAGTCAGTGTGTGAATTCCCCCATCCCAACTGTGAGAATACGAAGTTTTGGTATAGTTCATTTCCGTAAAGTCACGTTCACCAGGAGAATTGAAAAGCGAACACATTTTGGGCAGTCTCAGTAGGGATGTTCAGGCACGCTATGGTTGCATCAGGAGGCCCAGGCTCTCATCCTGGGTGTCACTCTTTGCTGCTGCTTTATTCTTTCCCCTGTGCAATCCCGCCCCAGACCCAGCCCCAGGACCCAGAATGGTAGCAAGGCACAGACCTCTTTGCTCACAGATCCCGCAATTTTCCTTGGCTTTAGATGATTTCTTCACAGGGACTCTGAGGCCGGAAGACATGACATAGGCTACCTGGCTGTCACGGAGGCCCTTTCTTCTCCACCTCTTTGTTTTCTCAAGCTTGGATGATCTTTATTAAGTGGTGCGCAGAGGCAGGAGAAAAGGAGTTTCCCCATGTTACTTTAAATATTTCTGTTCTTACCCACAGATTTACCAAGGGAATGAGCTTTTTGATCTTTGAAGCCAAGAATTTGACATCTTTCTTCTATAATGCTGTTCATCCTTGAGCAGGACAAAAAGGAGGGGAGAAAAAACTTGCAGTTAATATCTTGACACAACATCCCATCTTAGAGTTTTAGGAGATGAGAAAATCATTTGTCAGCAACATCAATGGTTTACCATGGTAAGGCTGTGTTTTCAGATTTTTCACATCATCTCATTTAATTTTCTGGGTAGCCCTCTGGGACTGGATTCATTTGCAGGTATGGAAGTGTGGATATATTTTATCATTTAACAAGTTGTGTCTCCTGGGCCTGTTGCTTTTGCATGTTTCGGAAATACAGATATACATGCAGCTGGAGCTACCTTGGGGAAAATGCTGTACCTTTTCAAACTTAACTCTTATTTTATTTGTAAATTTGAAATTGCTAAATAATGGTGGGTATTTCTTGAGACTTTGCCAGATGTACAGAAAGATGCTTCTATTCAAAGATAGTTATCCTAGCTCAGAAAACTTCAAGGAATAAACTTAAAAGACCCAGCTATTTAAGTTCACAAGAATACCATCCTTTCTTCTCTGCTTTGTGCTTGCCCACCATATTAGGTTACAAGCAGTATCGCAGCTGAGCTTAAATCTGGATTTGGAGTTGCTGGTCAACTGACACGTTGGTCCAGGGATCCTTGGCTGCATTTTATGTCGGTTGCTATGCAGCAGAGAAGGCAGCCCCTGGGAAAGGATGTCTCAGAAGCCTGAGGGTAGAAGTAGGAGAAGCAGGAAAACAGAACAGGAGGAAGTAGTCAGATGAAAAGCATTAATTAGAAGGTAGTGTGTCTATTACCCAGTCTTGCCCCTTTGACTTGTTCTGAGCCTTAGAAAGATCTGCAATCAAAAAATGAGACTTCTGTCAGGAGGAACTTTGTGAGAGTCTGTTTTAGACCCCAGGTGATAAAATATGCAGGATGGGGAGGCGGGGGAGTCCCTTTGATTTCTACATTTAGCAGTATGGCTTCATCTTAGTCAACATTCAAAAGGTATGACTGGGAGACAGTCTAATAGTTTCTGTGCAACTCCATCCAAAGCTCCACCTCCTGTGTGGGTAGAGAGGCTGAAGAAGTTGCAAGAAATAATTGAAAGAAAAATTTCCCTAAGTACTGTAAATCATTAACAGGGTCTGAGATCATCAGAATCTCAAGGGAAGCAAGGTATTCTCTTGTTTGCAAACTCTGGTGTTTAATAGGCTGCTGTCTGAATCCTGTCCCTGCAATGTAGCTGTGTGACCTTAGTCCATTAACCAATGTGACTGCTTGCTATGGCTCATTTTACTCATCTCTAAAAGGGTAAAAATAAGGAGAACCAGCCCATTTTTTTTTGCTAGTATTCAGTGGATAAATAAGTGAAATATATAAATTGTGGGTTTAGGGAAATGTGGCCTTATATTGCTTCAGGTGTAAGGTGGTAGAACAATTCCCACTTTCCTCCTCTCTCTCCCTTCCTTCCCCTTGCCTCCCTGGTTTCTTTCTTCCTTCTTTCCTTCTTCCCTTGAAACTACCATCTTCTACACTTTCTCTGATCAATGAGGATTATTTCCGTTGGCCAAGAATTCCCTCTGTCCAAATATCACCAATATTTCTCAATTTTATATTTATATATTAAAAATAACCTTCTTCTTTAGGAATGATTTCTCAATTTGTAGACAAATTATAAAGAGAGTGAGCAGAATACCTTTTACATATTTTATCTTAAATTTCATATGTTACCTAATTAAGGCATATTAATCAAAATTGAGAAGTGAATATTAGTATATTATTGAAAACTAAAGGCTCTGGATACTACCAGTTTTTCAATAGTGCTGTTCATTTAATTTTCCTGAAGAATTCCAACTTAAATTTAGCTACTTATATATATATACATAAAAGAAAAAAATAACTTCAGAAATTAAAAATTTGCAGAAAAATAAAACCAAACTGATGTGATTTGTTTATGGCACCATGATTCCGATATATTAGACATAGAAGTAAATATGAAATTAGAAAGTTTATATTCCTAAATTGCATTAATAATTGTATTCTGTTAATATAATTGTCTCCAATATGAGCCATGTTCCTAACAACTTTTGTACTTGTAAGATATTGGATAAAATAAGCAGAGAAAGCCCAGAAAATATAATTGTTTATTTAGCTGGGATCTTTTAAGGTAAACTTTAGGAGATACATGATAAACATTACAAATATTATTTATTTTGTATTGTCATTTATGTGTTTAGATCAGCTTACTCAGGATAAATGCTACTTATTAGTTTAACAATAATGAATTCTAAAATATTCTAAAAGTAATATACAAATTATCTGATCAGATTATTACAGTTGTTTTTAAGGAGAGATAAAGAGAGGGAGAGAGAGTGAGGGAGAGAGAAAAGGACAATCAATTTTACTTATTTTTTAATCTGTTCTTTGTTTTTCTGACACTTAGTTGTGTATGTGGTGCTGGGATTTGAACCAGGGTCCATGTGCATGAAAGGCAAGTTCTCCAACCACTGAACCACCACACTAGCCCTAGAGTTTGGTTTTAGTTTCATTTTTGGTACTAAAATACTGGTGACCTTGGTAAACTTACTTACCTTCCTTTTGTTTAAACTTGCTCATATAAAAATAAAGCAGTTTATATAGATGGTCTCTAAGGTCCAATTACTTTCAGAAAATCCCTTGCCTATGTTTTATTTTTTATTTTTAGTTTTAAATGGCATCTCCAAATGATAGGTAAAGCCCATGGCCCAGAGCGGTTAAATGATTCATCCAGGTCACCCAGTGTGTAAGTGGCAGACTCTGAGGTAAAATAGTCTCAGGACAGCAAGGCCAATGTTTTCCATCCTGTGGAGTTCTTCCTCTGTTACATCCTCTAAAAATAGGAAATACATACAGATAGCTTATTAGAGGTGGAGAAACACATTTACTTAAAAATCAAAAGGAACTGTAAGGTCATTCACTCTATAGCAGCAAAGTTGCTTCATTTTCCCCAAGGTCTGAACTATCAAATTGTTTTATTGTTTAAGGTTATTTTTATGATTTTCTTCATTTTGAAAAAAAAGAATGTTGTGTTAAATTCAAATAACTTTTGGCAGTTTATGACCTAGAAAAAACACTGTATTACTTTTTTATTTTTTTGAAAGGGGAACTGAAGACTAGAGAATTAAATTCAATGCCTTGGATACTATCATTGCAAGAGACCAGATCTTCTCTAGTTCATTCCTGTGAGATCATTAATGTCCGTCTGAGGATGGCTGTTGTCTCAGCACTTTATCTGCAAAATATTATATGCTCAACTGATTCTTCTAATACTGTCCCTCAAAGTCACAAATACAATGGTGAAGCTCTCCTATTACTGGGAAAACAAGGAACTAGGCGTGTTTTCAAATGCCCATGGTCTTGTCTCACATTTTTCACAAAATCAAGTGAAGTTTCAGATTCTGAGGCTGGTGGGGGATGCACACGGGTTTCATTCTGGCTGGTGTACTGAGGCATCCACGTAGTCTGTCTTTCTTATAAAGATATGAGGCCCATGACAGCCAATGTCACTAATGAGCCTTCCAAACAACCAGGATCGCACTTTTTAATAAGGTTTGGAAAATGAGACCTGTGGTTTCCTGCCTGTCAGAGTGAAAAAGGAATGTGAGAGATATACAAAGTCTTGCCTCATGTAAATTGGTACTTGCCTTTCCAAATGACATTTTTTTGCTAGCAAAGTATACAAAGCTGCCTTAACAGGTCCTGGAGAGAGCTGTATAGTCTGCCGGTGGGCAGTGAGTAATTGTAAAAGATAAAGCTGAATGTGTGCGGCAAGGGGAGGTGAGAGGAGTGGGGAGTAGGAAGAAATGAAAGCTGTTGTTGCCTGATTTTGTTTTTCTAAAGTCTCCCTTATTCCCATAATAAACCAAAAATTTGATTTCAAGAATGCTGCCAACCTTCAGGCATTCTGTAGACTCTACCCATTGTATACTGGAATGAATCATCACCTGAGAATTAACTGTTGATTGTTAGAGTGGGGCTTGAAAACTATAGGAGTAGAGGAATATCCAGAAGTTAAGGTTTCATTTGTTTAAGTGAAAACTAGTAGATCTGAGAGGACCACATTGCCAGACACAGTTTAATCCTCATTCTGAAGACAGAGTTTTGATCTTAGCTTAAGAAATGCTTTGGGCAAACTCTGCCAGGGAAATATGATTTGGATGCTTGACATGTCATACAGTGATATGAATGGTTCAATCTGACAAATGGAGGAGAATATTAAAAGAAACAAACACAGAGTCAAATTCCTTTGGAGATCAGGAACTAGCATTATGTCCATTTACTGATAATCAAAATATCTTTGTAGCACAAAAAGCCCCCAAATGCTTCAGGGTAATTCTAACCAGTCTCAATTACTGATGCATATTATACTTCACTCCTGGGTTAGGAGTAAAGAGTGGCTATGTTTTTCTTTTCTTTGCTGGGAAACATAAAAGACAAAAAATAACTGCAGCTTTATTAGTAGGCTAAATCTGAAATACTTTATACAATGAAATATTAAGTTTCTATCTCACGTTTCTTTTCATCTGAACAAGATTTAAAAAGGGGATAATGTGATTATATTTTTGTAAAGGAAAGGACTGAATTTCTGGATAATCTTATGCTCAGTTTGATTGCTTTATTGATAAGAAAGAAGGACTTGTGAATGTATATTTTATGAGTAATGCATTTATTAAGTACAGACTGTGCATAATGTATTAGGCTTTATGTGAATTGCATTGAATTTATCTTTCAGAGCATATTTAAAAAATTTCATTGCATATATTATAATCCCTGTATGGATAGGTTGTTACTCTATTGGTGATAGTGGTTTAGCAAGTTATAAGATGCTTTGAAGGGGAAAAAAGGTCACACCAACATGCTCAATCAATAATCAATGTCTCTAGCCTTCCTTTTCCAGTCTTTCTCCTTGAACAATGCCTCTTTTTCTCCTCTAATCTTCTAGTCAGTCAAGTTCACTGACAGATCTGTGTAGAAAGTGAAATGATTATAAATTAATAGTGGGAGAAATAAACAGATCTAAAAATAGTTGTAGCGTTAGTGTCAAATATCTGTCAGACAAAAGTAGCATCAAGCTTGATAGTGTGTCATGTTCTCTGACAAAGCAAAGTACACTCCTGATTGTTCTTTGTTGAGTACAAACAGCCTCCTGCAGGCAATTGGAATTGGCTTCCATAGCCAGCCTTCGAAAGGAAGACCATTGTGGAAATTATCACCAGCCACCTGTTTTCCCTTTATCACAGTCTGCATATTAACTAATACATTAGCTTTAAATTTGTTTTAAGTTCATTCACAAGGATAAACCCTTTGGAGATTTTTCAGAGTTTTATTAACTTCTAATTAAAATTTCCATATATTCTCAAATCTGGCATAGCATTTGTCAGTTTTAGCATTAACCTGACCACACAGCTTGATCATCTGCAGCATGAATAAGCCATATCCCTTAATGCTAAAATAATCCACATGGAATAATATCATTCATCCTCCCAATAAAAATTCTTAGCTGTTTGGAGGTTTATCACGGTATAGAGAAGAGAATTAGAGCTTCCACTTGGATTAAGTTTGTATAACTAGAATGTGCAAAGATTCCCTAATATTTTTTTCCTAGCTTTGATATTTTATGAGAAATGTGTTGTTTATGAACAAAGATTAAATAAAGCCAAATTGCACTATAAAATATGGGGTGGAATTCCCGGTATCATCTATGTATTGAATCAAGTAATTAAGATCATCTTACAATTGTACTTTTCTGACCACTCTGATCCTAAGGTTTCAAACTGCCTTAAAATGTCTTATTATCCCAATATAATACCCATTATTTATATCTCAGTATCATGACGGAGATGTCTAGGACACATTGAATCTGATTGACAGATTGAGTCTTCTCATTCATCTTTTATTCCCTGTTGACCTACTGTAGGGATCAAATTCCCTGTAGTTACTGTAGCATCAAAGCCTTTGAATTAGTCCATCTTTATTTACTATAAGAAAATGCCTGAGGCAGGATAACTAATAAAGGAAAGAGGTTTATTTAGTTAAGTTTCAGAGGTGGAAATTTCATGATTGGGTAACCCAATTGACATGGCCTCTGGTGAGGGCCTAAGAGCAGTGGCATCATGGTTGGAGTGCAGGTTGGAAAAAGCGATAACACAGCCAGCTAGGAAATAAGAGAATAATTCAGAAATCAGACTTGTGTTTATAACAACTCACTCTGATAAGAGCTTTCTGGGGTTCCAAGAGAGCTATCTTAACCACCCAATGACCTAAGTACCTCTTACTAAGCCCCACCTCTTAAAAGTTCCACTCCATCTCCCAATATTGTCACCCTGGGGGCCAAGTTTCAACACATGAGCCCTTGGGATCAGGCCACATCAAAATCATAGCAAGTTCATTGTAGCTAGACTTTTAGAGTCGTTCAGAGCTTTAAGTGCCTGTGACTCAAGAAGATGATGGAAGCTGAATTGTCGTTTATAACTTGGCCTTAGAAGTAACATAACAACATTTCTATGTACTCTACAGATAGCAGCAGTCACAAATGCCTACCCAGGCTAAAGTGAAAGACACATAGACCCTACATCTCAATGAAGGAACATCACATTTTAAGCAGTCATACATATGGGTACAGCTGTCTTGGAAAATACAGTCTGTCAGTTCACAACCTCATTATTATTTTACTTGGGAAGCAGAGAAGGATTTTAGTCAGAAACCTATAGATTTCTTCTTTCTTTTTAGGAATGAAAAATCAATAAAAGCTGAAGTGAATAAGAATATTTTGACAAGATCATTTTGGACATTAGTGGATGTGAATTTCTCAATTTATGTTTTAAAAGAGATACAAGATTATTTATTTTACTAGAGGGCTCCACTTTTTAATTTTTGAAAAATTAGTTTTTAGAAGAATGAAGAAAATGGAGTAAAATCATTCATATTTATTGTCTTCTGAAGAATATGAAACACAAGAACATGAAATATAATATTTGAAGAACATGAAAATATTAGGACAAACTTAAGAACTATTTTCTGTTGTATTATTAACTAAGTGCTAATCCAATCATGGAAAATATGTCACAAATTTCTGTTCATATGCATTATTATTATAAACTTGGGCATAAATTTTATTGTACAGAGGTCAAATTGTGTTCTATAGAACATAGTGCTTTGGTAGCAAAACAAATATAAAACCCACAGGTATAGAATCTGGAATAGCATCTGTCAAATTGTATTTAAAAAAAATTCGATGAACTTGTATACTACTTATACAAATTAATATGCTAGCTATAATGACATAGTCTATTGATACTGATATTAGTCAAGTAAAAAGAAAACAGGTTTAAAAGACTGCCTGTATAGTTTCTGTTTTTACAGTTTTAGCAGATTCTTGTAAAATTTATTTTAATTCCCACATTTGAAATACAATTTAAGAAATTATAATGGAAAGGCAAGAGTATTCAGATCATGACAGAGAGTTAGATTTAAATCTCCATCAAACCACAAAGTCTGCAACCCAGGCAAATCACTTAACTTCTTAGGGATTAGTTTCCACACTGAGTAACTAAATGAATAAAACAGAAGTAACTAAATGAATAAGTGAGAACTAATGAGAAGACAAGGAAGATCACAGATTCTAATCCATGACAAATCATCAAACATGGTTGGGGTGATAGAATCTAAGTGGGATAAAGGAAATTGTGTTTACCACTACTTGTCAGTGTAAAATTAAATGTAGATGAAAGAAATATAGTACTTTGCTATTTTTTGGGGGGTGGGACATGAAACCTAACAATACCTGGGAAAGGAATTGCCCTCTAAGACAAGACTTGGCTTTGTACAGTGAAGATTACCAATAAGACCAAAATAGTAGTCTCACCTTTTCTGTGGAAGATTTGTTCCAAGATCCCCAAAGGATCCCTGAAATGTAGATAATACTGATTTTATATATACTATGATTTTTCCTACACATTCCTAGATTAAAGTTTAATTTATAAGTTAGGCACAGTAGAGATCAACAAAAACTAAAATAAAATAGAACGATTATAATGATATACTATAATAAAAGTTGTATAGATGCTCTCTTTCCCTTTTGAAGGAATAAAAGATACATGTTTTTGGACTATGGTTGATGTGGATAATTGAAACTGCACATAAGAGACTGCCATGTTAAAATCTGAGGCACTACTGGAAAATAGCATAAGTTCTGGCCCAAGGGAATTCAGTCTCTACTCTTCTCCAATGCTTTCCTTCCTCCCTTTTTTCCCTTACTTTCTTCCTTCCTTTTCTGTTTCAGCTAATATTTATTTGCCACTTATTTGGTGCCAGACATCCTTAGAAGACCTTTCCATAAAGTAATCCATTTATAAACGATTTGGGGGCCCTTACTTAATGGATATCCTTAGCTTGTGGAGAGACTGTGTCAGAGCAGTCACATTTGTGACTTCATTTAATCAGTCTTTCACTTTTGTCTTGTACCTTATCTTGATTTTACTAAGGTCTGTTACTAGATGAACACCATTCTTTTAGAGCTTGGATTGTTCAGTTCTCCAGGTTTTCCTTGATTTCTCAACTTTTGGGTCCTTAACAGGTTCAACTTCCAATCAAAACTCAAGAAAAGGAGAGGAGAAAACAGCTGAGAGACACAGTAAGCTCTGAAAAAGCAAAGAAGGAGAAGGAAAAGGAAATTTGAGGGGAAGGGGAAAGATGCATTACCATTATCATTCTAAGGATGCAAACTTCTTTACTAGCTAAAGTGTTATGTAAAGTAAGATATAATACATAACATGGCATTATGGTTAGAACCATTAAAAAAAAGATAAAACAAAGTAAATGTCAAGATAGAAAGCAAAATTACAATGAAAAGCTAGCTCTTGAGTGGTGTTGAGAGGCAAGGAAAGGAATGGCAGATATTAGGAAGCTGGGATATGGAAATGGATGCTTGCTAAAGTATTGATGAATATTTGTTATGAAACCTTAGAATTTCAAAACTACACAGACTAAATTAGACATGTCATACAAGTTTGCTATTTTAAATCAAAGCGATTTTCCTCATATTTTTCAAGTAAAAGTTTCTTGTTGAGAGAGGAGACTAACTTCATTTTTAAAAAAATGTCTGCAGGGGCTGGAGAGGTGGCTCAGAGGTAGAGTGGTTGCCTGGAAAAAATACATCTCTATCACCTAATATGTTCTTGGGCATCCAGCTGATGGTTAAAAATACTTGGTTTTTTAGGAAAACTATTAGGACTCAGAGGAGAGGCAAGGGATCAGGGGACAGGACAATGGATGTAGAAGGGTGCGGGGTGGGGGATATTGACCAAATTGTATTGCTGTATTGTGTGTATCTAGGAATATGTGACAACAAATGCCATCATTATGTACAACTAAAATGCACTAATAAAAATATATACTTTTGAAAGAACTAATGATTGAACTCATTTGCACAAACACTAATGATATACTGGATAAAATTCAAAGCCAGAAAGAAGGCCAGGATCAATAGCCCACTCCTGTAATCCCAGTGACTTGAGAGGTTGAGGCAGGAGGATCACAAATTTGAGGTTAGCCTCAGCAACTTAGCAAAATGTTGTCTCAAAATAAAAAACAAAAGAACTAGGATGTGGCTCAGTAGTGAAAACTCTCTTGGGTTCAATCCCCAGTACTAAATAAATAAATAAAATAAAGAAGTTCGGGAAGAATTAAAAATTTTAAGTTAGTGACTTACTTAAAAATCAAAATACCATTTCACATCTCAGTAGTTATATTGTGTAAGTAAAATAAAGAGAATATTTCCTGACTACTTTTGTGTATTCATAATCACATTCCCT
>PVKS010029844.1:0-24968 GCA_004027875.1 Aplodontia rufa | reverse complement strand
ACCTCCTGTTTCATCTTTCTTGTTTAGTAGTGCTTTGGCAATTCTTGGTTTTTTGTTGTTCCAAATGAATTTGAGAATTGCTTTTTCTATGTCTTTAAAGAACGACATAGGTATCTTTATAGGGATAGCATTAAATCTATATAAAGCTTTTGGTAGAATGGCCATTTTTATTATATTAATTCTGCCTATCCAAGAGCATCCCTTGGACTTCTTAAGAGATCTGCATATTACAGGGGAACGAAATATGCAACACCTGCATAAATGCTTTCAGGTGCCTCCTATTCCACTGTCACTCCCACCTCAGATATGTCACCATGCTGCAAGTCCCCCATCCTGTAATGTTATCCTCAACTCCTGCTAGATTTCAAGTTCAGTGTGGCACTAAGGCCACAATGATTAGGGACTTGTCCCCTCCCCATCATCTCCCATGTGCAGTATCACATCCACAGCGCCTCAAGACAGTGCTCCCAGGTGTCCACACTTAAAGTTATAGATACCATAAGCATCGAGGCACTTGCAGGTTTGGGACATAGACTGATGCATGATTTCACTGAGATACAAATGTAGGATTCATCCAGCCAGCCAGCTAATCATTCACTCATCCCTCTAGCCATCTATCTCTCCATTCGTCACCCCTCTCTTGATCCAACCATCTTTCCATCCACCATCCATTTTTCCAGCCATCCATTCATATTTCCATCTATCCAGTCTCTCTCCCTACATCCGACCACCTTTCATTCATCCCTCTCTCCATCTATCACTCATCTCTCTACCCATCCATGTCTCTATCTATCCCTCTCTCTACTTTTTCTCCATATTTTCACCCATCCATCCCTCTCTCCACCCATCCATCACACATTTATCCATCTATCCATCATCTTTCTCTCTCCAACCCTCCACCATCCATTTATCATATATATATGATATATATATGTCATATATATATCATATATACTCCTCTATTCACAACTCCATCTATCCTTCTCTCCACCCCTCTCTCCATATCTTCACCCACCAATTTCTCCACCCATTTCTCCATCTATGTTCTTATCTCCATGTCCATCCACCATACATCCTTTCCTAAGTGTCTCATGAGAGGGTCTGATGTGCCAAGTGCTAGCCCAGACACAGAAGTTTACACAACAGATGCTAAGTGAAGCACAGTCATGCTTGCTTTTGGTTAGGCCAAAGAGAAGAGTGAAGCAGGAAAGGGCCACAAGGGTGAAGGAGGCTGTGATCAGAGCAGTCAAGATCAGAGGCCTGGATTTAGCCTGAGCAGATCCCTGGGGATGGAGGGGTGGGGAGGAAGATAGGAGAGAATAGTAAGGCCAGAGACCTAGCCTTAGCCAGGCCACAGAGTGAATGGGCCCTGTGGGGGATTCCAGGCAGCCAGCTGCTCTGGCCACTATGTTAAAGGCATGTAAAGATCTCAGCTCACACCTGGGGAAAAGGCATGTCCACATTCTGTAAAGAAAGGGGCAGAGACTCTCAAGACTGGGCTGTAGTCTTCCTGAGAACCATGCGGTTTCCCACAGTTGGCATCTGTTCCCTCTGATTCTGAATATCCTGAAGTTATGGTTTAGTTGAAACTTGTTCCCCAGAAGTTCAATACATGAGACAATGCAAAGGCTCACAGGGAAATGATTGGGTTCTGAGAGCCTTAACCCAATCAGTGAGTTGATACTCTAATAGGGATTAGGGGGCAGCTGAAGGCAGGTGGGGGTGGCTGAAGGAGATGGGCCCTGGGGGGCTGCCTTTCCTTCTGTGACATGATGCCTTGACTCCTTCTCTCCACCACACTCTTCTGTTCAAGGTGACCTTCAGCCTCACCTTGAACCCTGAGGAATGGAGTCAGCCTTCTGTGGACTGAGACTCATAAATAAACTTTTCCTCCTAAAATTGATGTTGTTGGGTCTTTTAGTCACAGAAGTGAAAAAACTTACTAAAACACCCAAATTTAATGTGTTAGTGCTATAGCGAAAGCTGTGTTCTAAGGAAGGAAAATGCCAGGCTTGGTGGCCTCCTCAGGGCACAGCATCACCACTCCTGACCATTCCTAGAGACCCAGGACACATAAGGATTCCCTAGTGTTTGCTGCTGCAGTGGCTGTGACACCCTGGGGTCTGAGACACTACACGGTAACGCCTGCTCACAACTCTGCCTCCCCTCTCGAAGCTGTGACCCTAATGGGCACACAAGTGTCTATTTCTGGATCTCACAGCCATGGAAGAGTCATAGTATTGTTCTGTAATTGACATAAGTGACAGCAAAGGCCATACTCACCGCGGTGCCAGTGCATAACCAGATGACCTGACTTTGGTGTGGAAAACCAAGGGCTGGTCGCCTACGACTCTGTGCACAGCTGTAGGAAGCAGATTTAAAGAGACAGCAAACACTTGATGTGACCGCTTCATTGTGAACATGGAGAGAAAATAATCTCTTAAAAACAGAAGAGCTCACACAAACTAGGGGAGCTTTGACCTATGGATTTGAGAGGCCCAACTGCAAAGTCCAGCCACCCAACACCAGCCAAGGAAGACAAGCCAAGGGAATGAAGAGCGTGAGGACACAGCTTTCTCTAGCTTCACATGCTGCACAAAACTGTGTGTCTAACACTGTGCACTTCACTGGCTTATGCTTCATGTGCAGAGCTGCCAGCGTTGTGGCTGAAGGAAAGTGGGAAGGAGCCCTGAAGCCTATGGAAACATCCTCTGGAGCCGCATGCAGGGGTGGGAGAGCTGCCATGGAGCAGCGCACTGTCAACCAGCGACAAGCATGGCCTCCTCCCAGCAGGCACCTCAGAGCCACACGGCCTCTCCAGGAGCAAGGACACAGGCACTTGCCATCATGTCCACCCTGGGCAGGATAACAGGAAGGAGGAGCTGCTAAAGCGTGTCAGTGTTGTCTAATGGATACAGAATCTCCCACCTCATTATCCACATATGCCTCTCCCAGCACTGACACTTGACAGACCTTAAAAGGTTTCATATGAACAACTCTACCACAACTGTTCATTCTGTATAAATTTAACCCTTGATGCTGAAGTTGAATATTCAGTACAATGTGATAAAATGACTTCAGAAAAATGGATAAATGCACATACTGACTGATTCCAAAAATCATTTTTTTAAACAAACAAATTCATTTCTGATTCTGGTACTATTTCAAACCTGACACCCCAAACAACGTTCCCATGGAAACCAGGCAAACCTGATGAGTAACATTCAATTAACATCTCATACAACCCAGGGAGTCAAGTCCCAGCACCACGGTGGCCTGCCTGCCCCAGGGGTCAAACTGAAGGTTAATGACATTCTGCTCCTGAGAACAACAAGGAGCTCCAGTGGCAGATCCCAGAAATACCAGGGAGGCAGATGTCCCTGCAGCCAACCTTGGAGGACATGACAGGCCCAAGTAGATCACAGGGACAGCTTCCTGCAAGGTGGGATATGGTCATGGGCAATCTCTGCAGCGTCTATGAGCAGAATATAAAAACAGGTTGTTGAGGGCCTTACTTTCTTCAAGGAGGCCAAGTAGAAGGCTAGCAACACTGAATTAACAGCTTGGTTGATCATTGAAGGGAAAAAGGAAGCGATCATCACGATCCTTACAGAACTGTACTGAGACACAATGAAGTCTGCCTTTCAAAACAGAAGTTGGCTCTTAAATTACTTCTTGGAAAAAAGCAACACATAGGTCGATCACAACAAACCAATGAAAAGTATTTCTGAGACAATCTAGAAAAACTAATCAAGGTGTGACTAACACAAGCAGCCAAGGAATTGCAGCTACATTGGATGTTGTCATCGAGGTGGTTCAGAAATGCATGCTGAGGACCCACCATCTGTCCCCCGCTACAGACACAGCATCAGCAAGAAGCGGGCCTGACTGCCCACACACACTGCCAGCTCAGGGAGAGACGCCATGCATGCTGCCACACGCAGGACATGTGCTCCTCAGGAGAGCAGGGGGTTGCCAGGAAGGGGGTGCTGGAGTGACACAGGAGGTAGCAGGAACCCACCAGTTGTGTGCTCCAGCGCTCTAGAGTGGGCCATACTAACCAGGTTGGTTTATACCAGCAGGCTTAGTCCTGTTCCCCTTGACAACTCCAAAATACAGGGGAGAGGTGGGCAGGACACAGGAGCTAAAACAGAAACAGCCATGCCATGAGAGCAGACAGTGACAAGATGGGACTGTTCCAACAGAGCCTGCGTTCTAAGGACAATTACAAGTGGCTGATTCATACAGACAGGGACATACACATGGAGATAAAAATCAAAATATTTGGGAATGAAATCTACCAAGCTTATTTTTATCCTGATAAGAAAAATATCAATATATTTTTAATGTACTATTTTATAAGTTTCATTCTATTCTGAAATAAAAGTTTTAGTATTATAAACTATGAACCCCTCCATTTTCAACAAGATAAAAATGATGGTACGAACAATAATTTCTTTCACATGGGGTCAGTATGGTTGAGTGTTCACTACATTGCACCTTTATTTCTTAACATAAAAAGGGAGCCGGAATGTTTGCTTAGTGGTTACACTGCATGCCTGGCACGAGAGAACCCAGGTTCAAACCCCAGCACCACATACAAAACCGTGTCAGAAAATAAAAAACAGATTAAAATAATAAATAAATTTGATTCTTTTTCTCTCACACTCCCCTCTCTCCCTCTTTAAAAGAAAAACAAAAAAGCAGGAATCTAGCCAGGTACAGCACAAATGCCTGTAATCCCAGTGACTCAGGAGGCTGAGGCAGGAGGATACCAAGTTTGAGGCCAGCCTCAGCAACTCAGCAAGGCCCTAAGCCTCAAAATAAAAAATGAAAAAGGCAGAGGATATGGCCCAGTGGTTAAGCACCCCTGGGTTCCATCCCCAATACCAAAAAAAACAACAAAAAAAAAACCTAAATGCTGCTCACTGATCATCTAAATGCTGTTCAGTGATTGAAGCCCATACACAAGCACCCCCTTAAGCAGACTGTACCTCGCCAGCACCGACAGGTCTTTCCCTGGGCCAAAGCCCTGCTGAGACCTCACCAGAGTGGCCAAGCTGATTTCCAATACGGCAATCCTATTCCCAAACATGGATGTGAGCAAGCAAAACGCCTACAAGGGACAGAATAGGGACGATTAATGACATCGTGGGCATGCACATCCATGTCCCTGGTCATTAGCAAGGCTGTAACAATTGAGTCTGCGGCAGGTGTGCCACGTGCACCATTTGACAGGGCAGCATCCATGCACAGTACCGCATGATTCTTAAAGGCTCCACTGGAAACCTCTATGCCAGATGTGTGCCACTGCGGCACAGAGGGCGTGAGCCGGGTGCAGGTGAAGGGGCCTGGTGCAACGGGACATGGCCAGGGCACTGTGACTGACCTTGTGGTCTGCAACCTGGCTTGTCACAGCACAGGATCCAGCAAGCTGCACGCTGAGGCCTCTGAAGTCTTGGCAGCAGCAGAGTCGAGGAAACAGCATCAGATGGTGCTGAAGGGCACTGAGCATGGGCTGGCCCTCCATTCCACCTGCTACCTGTGCCCTCCACACCCCAGGCACAGAGCCACAGACTGAAGACATGCCCAGGAAGGTGGGCATCCTGTCACGCAGCTCAGAATGCAGACACGGGGCGTGAGGTCACAGAGGGCTGCACAAGTGTTGATTAGAAGGGGTTCGCACTGAGAACCCACCACCCAGGACTGAGCAAGCCCCAACGAAGCTGAGTGTCAGGGATGGATAAGCAAGGGGAGTAAGCATGGGAACAGGAGATGGTGCTGGTCCACATACTCTGGAGATTCCCAGGATAAGAAGCACTTGACGAAAACTGAGGCACTTTGGAGGACCTAGACCTAGGAGGTGGTCCAGCAGAGGATCCTGCTGCACTCTGAAAGCCTCAGAAGCATCAGAAAGCTTAAAGGCGGGAAGGACAGAATCAAGTTAGCGTCTAAGGACACTCCTGGGCTCCAGTGAGGAGGAGAGGAGCTGGCATAACCAAAGGGAGCACCGCCTTATGGATGGGTGGAAGGAAGGGTGGGTGACTGCTGCTACTTCCTGCTGGACTCAGAAACTGGAGGAGTTTCCCAACTGGGAAGGACAGTGCCTCAGATCAAGGAGAAAACTCACAAATGGAGGTCTGCGAAGCTGGCTAGTATTCAGGGGACCACAACAGGGAGGGTGCAGTCAGAGCTGCACCCCAGAGAGCCTGACACACATGCAAGGAGACGGATGTATGGAGCCCAGACATACGTGTATGAGGAGTGGGGTGCATGGGCCCTGGCACGCATGTGTGGGGAGGGGATGCGCAGGCCCTTACACGCTGGTCCAGGGACATGGGGAGAGTATGCAGGCTCTGACACGAGGGTGTGGGGAAAGGGATGCAGGGGGCCTGGGACCCAGAGGGAGTGACCCGACGTGCATGTGGACAGATAGAGGGACTACCCCATGTTGCTGGATGGCCAGGGAGTGCAGGACTGAAACGGTATCCTCTGCATCAGAACCACAGAGGTTCCATGACAAGGGCCAGGTGGCTTCTGATGAAACTGCCCTCAAACCTCAGTTTTGTACCCCTAAACCCCTCATGTCACTCCAAGAAACCTTTAACACAAGAGATTACATCAGTAGTGAACTCTTGATCATACCTTTGAAATGTAATGCATCTTCTAATTCAAAGTTTGCCAAGTTAAATATGAATAAACCAGTTGAACTTCCAATCCACAAGCATGTGGTATCCTCAGAAGAAAGGCTGGTTCTAAAAGCAAAGGGAACATGCTAAGCAGAGCATCCCTCTCACAGCCAGGGCCAGTGTCTCCTGGCACGCATTCTCCACCTTGGGGGTAGTACTCCCCAACCACAGACAGCCACGCAGATGGTTGGTTCTCACGCAGAGCTGCATTTTGACACCTGCATATGGTTTGTAGGCACCCACCCACCATCTCCTGGAGACCAGAAACTCTTGGTAGCCACAGTCTGCCCCACTGTGGTCTGGAGCTCGTCACAGACTTGTGGTTACAAAAGCAGGTAGTAGCTGCTTCCTTCAGGGACCAGTGCTCAGCGAGGGTCCTGGCCTGTGGCTGGCTGCCCTCATGGTTACTGTACCTATAGTTGTTGCCCGCTGCACTTGTGAAGGAGGAAGCAATTTCCCAGAGGAATCTAGCAGCTGTCTGTGGCAGAGTCTGTGGGCTGCAAACAGTCAACAACTCTCATTTGGGCCTTGCTACACAAGTACTCAGAAACATTCTCCCAGCTGGAAGAGCTCTCTGGTCTTCCCCTTGGCTGTACCTCCAGGGCATGGCCCAATTCCTGGCCTCCTGCTTGGAGCAGTCTCCAGCCTCCCCATCACTGGCACCACCTAGTGCTGCCAGACTCATCACTGCACACAGGGACAGGCTCCCTCCGCCAAGGCAGGACTGTCTTCCTGTCCCACCCGGCCCCTGTGGTTTAGGCCAGCAGGGGGGCTGGACTCCAGGACCAAGGCCACTCTGCAAGCTTCCCTACCACCCCTTTCCATCCGAGAAAACAGGAGGCTTGCCATTAGCTGGCTCCAGAACCCCAAGGCTTCCCAGGCCTTCTGAGGAGAGGTGAGCACAGCTACCATGTGCTACTCACTTGCTGACAATGTCACACACGTTGCCATGTGTTTTTAATTTTTCTACACAGCACAGAAATAAGATTCACATGGAATTAATTTTAAATATTTAACACACAGCACACCCATAGGAAAGGGAAGGTTTGAATGAGTGTTTTTAACATGCCCTTTCTAAGGAAAAGTGCTACTGCAGAAGCAAAGATTTGCCTAGAACGGAAACCATCTAAAGAGACTTACATAAAACCAAGTTACCGATTCTAAAAACACCCGCACCCAAACCATCTAAAGAGACTTGCATAAAACCAAGTTACCGATTCTAAAAACACCCAAACCATCTAAAGAGACTTACATAAAACTTACCAATTCTAAAAAAGTTACCAATTCTAAAAACACTTGCACCCAAACCATCTAAAGAGACTTACATAAAACCAAGTTACCGATTCTAAAAACACCTGCAACAGTAAAAATCAGAGGAAAAAGTGATTTGGTGTTGTTTTAATCATTCTTTAAAACTAAGCATAATATCCACTTAAGGAATTTGTGTGTGGTGCTAGGGATGGAACCCAAGGTCTTGCACATTGCTAGGCAAGACCTCTGACACCAAGTCACTCTCCCAGACCCTTTCTTCTTTCATGTTTTATTGTGTGACAGGGTCTCACGAAGTTGCCAGCCCGGCCTTGCAATCCTCCTGCCTCAGCTCCTGAGTAGCTGGGATTACAGGCCTATGCCACCATTCCTGGCTCATTTCATGCATTTAAAAGATTTCTGTTCATGATTTTGGCCCAGCTCTATATACATACGCTCTGTGTTCAGAACCTGGAAGGCGTGGAAGGTAGCAGTGTGCCAGCATCAGGATAGGGAGGGCTGCTTCAGCCTCTTCACCTTGGTCCAGTGTGTTTCTAGAGGGGTGCTGACTCTCCTCTAGGGAATAGAATCGTTGACAATTTGAAATTATACTAATCAATCAAGCTGAAAGGCAAACAATGACTTAGGGGATGTCACTATAATTATGTACTGTTAAAAAAACTCAAAATGATAGGAAGATAAACACTGTGGCTGTCATAACAATGAGGTCACACATGAAGATCACATCCTACATCCTGATGTCTGTGAAAGATGGAATTTCCAGTATAGACCAAAGGAAAGCAGAGGAGAAGAGACAGCAAGGTAAAGAGGTCAGTGCCACATTCCCCAGAATGGGCTGAAGGTCTACTTCTAGGGTACGCACACACATACAAGAAACCATGAAAGGCAGAGCCACCTCCACCTGGAACTCTGGGGAAAAGCAGGAGGCGGTTTCTACAGAAATCTCAAAAGCAAGGCTGGACACTGGCAAGAAACCTGTGCAGCAGTGTAAAGTGGAAGAGCGCCTGCACATTCCTGTAATACAGCCCTAGCTGCACCAGAAGAGGCCCCAGAGTGCCACTTCTGTGATGCACAGTTGACAGACAATGCACACAGGGGCAGAGAGAATGTGGACAAGTGGAAGGAACTCGGCACAGCAGAAGCAGGTGAGGGCCTGGGGGTGGAAGCAGAAGGAGGTACAGCAGGCATCTGGGGACACAAGTGAAGGCCTGGGGTGTGACAGCGGGTGGAGGTAGAGGAGGAGGTGGCAACTGTGACGGGCAGGGGGACACCATGAGGGTCTGGGGGTGACAGCAGGTGGAGGTGGAGGTTACATCTGTGACATGCAAGAACCATTCTGAATCCTCAAAGGACTGTGCCTGCTGTTCCCCACTGCCATGACTCTAACCCAGTGGCTTGTGGCCCTCTGTTCACTGATGACCCAGCCCCTTACACAACTGTGTCATTGTCAGCACCTGACCAGCCCCACCCAGTCTCTCAGGGCCTGTCTGGCCCCAGGTGGTTCCTGAGGTCAAAATCCAGGCTTTTCCTAAACAATGGACTTTTTTCCTGGCACTCCCTCTCCACCCTGCCTGACAGGCCCTGAAGTGTCCATGGGAGCTGGAGAACAGAAAACCCTGCAGGGGACCCAGGCAACATACCTGGCAGGCTCCACGCACCAGACTCTAGCCTTCGGGAGGAGAGTGCCATGGTTCTCTTCCTTAGATCTACATGTGCCACACAACGGTAATGATGCCCTTCTATCAAACTGAAGATCCAAAGCTGAGAAAGAACAGGTAAAAGTGTCTCTTTCAACAGTTGCAACTACAAAAAAGCAGTAACGACCTAAGAGGGAAAGGGGTCAAGAGCACAGAAGTCAGGGGAATGTGCCCTTCTTGCAGTGATGCAACTGAATATCCTCTTGTCCCGAGTACCACTCTCAGGGCCCTTCCTCAGTGGACCCCAGGCTCGGTGCCTCTGCTCATGATGAGCATCCGGTCCCGAACACTGAGGTCAGAGTGGACGTAACCTGTGCTGTGCATGTCAGCACACGCAACATGCCTCCACCAGTAAGGTCCCCAAGGCCTACGCCCAGTCCCCTCTCCACCCACACCATAGCCTCAGAGTGATGCGCATTCTAACCACATCACTGGCAATGAGACCAGCTTCCCAGCTGTCAACTTTGTCCAAAAGAAAACAAACTATCTTAGCTTCCAAGAGCATACCTTCCTCATACTGTATCAACTGTAACTTTATCCATACTTTGTGAAATTAACCTAACAGACTCACATAAGAAACTTTTTTGAGACAGATTAAATATTGTTATCAGTCAGCTTTTGGTCACTGACCAAAGGAACTGCAAAAACAGTGAAGAAGAGGAAAAGTTGATTTCAGCTCACAGTTTCAGAGATTCAGGCCATGGTCAGCCTACTCAATAGCTCTGGACTAGAGGTGAGGCAGGACAACAATGGCAGAAGGGCATGGTGGGAGACAGCTTCTTAGTTCAGGACAGTAAAGAAGCAGAGAAGGTTTGAATGCAAGGAACCAGGGATAATATAATCCCCAAGCGCATACCACCAGTGACCTACTGCCTCCAGCCACACCCTACCTGCCTACAGTTATTATCGATTAATCCATTCAAATGATTAATCTGTCAAATGGATTAATACACTGATTAGATTATAGCTCTCATAACCCTCTCATTTCACCTCTGGACATTTCTGCATTGTCTCAGACATGAGGTTTTGGGGAACAGATCATATCCAAACCATCACATTCTGTCCCTGCCTCCAAAAGCTCATGCTCATCTCACAATGAAAAATATATTTTCAAGAGTGTCCATAGGGACTGGAGCACTGGCTCCGTGGTTACAGCACTTTGCCTGGCATGCATGAGAACACAGGTTCTAACCCAGCACCACATACACAACTAAGTGTTGGAGCAATGAAAGCCACATGTAAAACTAAATAAAATTGATTCTCTATTTCTCTTTCTCTCTCACTGTCCCTCTATCGCTTAAGAAAAAAAAAAGTCTCCATAGGCTTAATGGTTCCATCATTGCCCAAAAGTCTCAGTCCAAAGTCTCATCTTAGATTCAAGGCAAACTCAGCATGATCCCCTGCAGAGATCAAAAGCAAGTTACATACACCCAATGTATAAGGACATAGAATAAATATTTCCATTCCAAAAGGGAGAAATTGGCCCCTCTCTTGGTTTGATTTCTATACCTTTCCTCAGTAGACATTCCACGTTAATAGCATTTCTTGATCTCCAGTGTCTCCACAGCAGCTTCAGCTTCCCCTTACATCTCCACACACTGTACCTTCAGGGACTGCCCACAGGAACTCTGACCCTTGCTTGGCCTTCCAAACCAGGTGCCAAAATAAACTTTTCCTCTTCTAAGTTGTTCATGTCAGGTCTTTTGGTCATAGCAACTAAAAGCTAACTAATAAAATAGTTAATCTGTTTTTTAAAAGTTTTTATGTGAGCATTTTAGGTTTACTTCACAAAGCATGGATATGGATTCCCTTTGAAATCTTGGTGGAAATCTCTATGACCCCTTAACTTGACCATCCTGCATTCCTACAAAATGAGCACCACCTGGATAATGTCAAGATCTGTTGCCATCTCAAGCCATAGCCAGGCCTCCTGGGACCACAGCTTCAGTGGCCTCTGAGACTTGGGTGACGGAGCAGAGTGAAACAACTTCTGAGGTGCCCATGTGTAAAAAGGGTACCCACAGTCTCTTCTCAAAGGAATTTTTACTTTTACATCTTTGATCCTGAAATGGGTATGGTCCTCCTGACTCCTTAGTTGCCCTCAAACCATTTTTTCTATTATCTCTGTGTAAAATATTTAGCATCTCTTTAGCAGTTATAATCTCTTCAATAATACCTTCTTTGGCCCAAGTTTTACATACAGTTTTCTGGCCAAATTTCAAAGCTTTCTCGCCCAATATCATAGCAAGCTTAGTTAAAATTGCCAGCAATATCCATACCACCACCTGAATGCTATGCTGCCTTGAACTTTCCTCCACCATATTAATTCATTCATTAGTCCATCACCTTTAAATTTAGCCTCACAGAAAGCCTCAGGACATGGGGAGAAATGTCATAAATAGCCTCTGGGGAAATCCAAAAAATTAATAAATATATGAGAAAATGTTCTCTATCACTAGCAAACAGAGAAATGCAAACCAAAACTTCACTGAGATTCCACCTTACTCCAGTCAGAGTGACAAAAAAATGAAGAATAGGAGCAATAATAGAGGCTGAAGGGGTTGTGGGGGGAGAGAGTAACACTAACACACTGTTGGTGGGACTACAAGCTTGTTCCACCACTCTGGAAAGCAGATGTGGAGACTCTTTAAAAAACTAGCAATGGAACCACCATACGATCTAGCTATCCCACTCCTGGGTATTTTCCCAAAAGAGCTAGAATTGGCATACTACAGAGACACAGCTACATCAATATCTATAGCAGCTCAATTTACAATAGCTAAAGTATGGAATTAACCCAGATGCCCCTCACTGGATGAATGGATTCAAAAACTGTGATATATATATACAAATGAATTCTACTCGGCTATTAGAATGATATCATAGCATTTTCAGCTAAATAATGAAAAAAAATTATGCTGAGTGAAATATCCCAAACACAGAGACTTAAGGGCCAAATGTTTTCTCTCATGTGTGGAAGCCAGACTAAAACCTAAGGCAGGATGAAAGTTAGCTAAGTTAATTAATAAACACCAAAGTTGAAATTTCACATAAGTTGCAGGAACCATAACTATAAAGGTGGGAAAAGAAGGTAGGGAGGCAGGGAGGGGGGAAAATAAATGGCCTCTAGTATGATTTCCAATAGAGTCCTCCCTCTGCTCTGGAACCTCATGATCCCAATTTTTACTGTCCACAGCCCTATTGGCATTCTAGTCTTCTGAGCTTCCACAAGAATGGCCCATTAAGCTCTGCTTACAACATTAAGGCTTCTTCAGAATATATCTCCAAACTCCTCTAAACTCTTCCCACAAACAAGTTCCAAATGCTCTGAACCACAAGCCCAGGTTAGACACAGCAACAACTCCACTTCCAGTACCAAATTCTCTATTAGTCAGCTCTTTACCACTGACGAAAAGACCTGACAACAACGTAGTGGGGGGAAAGTTTACTTTGATTCATGGTTTCAGAGATTCAGTCCTGAGCAGCCACCTCCATAACCTGTGGGTCTGAGGAAGCAGAACAACATAGCAAAAGGGCAGGTCAGAGGAAAGCTGCCCAGTTCATGACAGCCAGAAAATGGAGAGAGCTTGAGTGCAAGGAACCAGGGTTGATATCATCCCCAATGGCATGCCACCAGTGACCTACTTCCTCCAGCCACGCCCTACCTGCCCACACTTACCACCCATTAATCCATTGAAATTATTAATCCATCAAATGGACTAATCCACCAGTCAGGTTACAGCTTAAGTAATTTAATCATTTCACCTCAGAGCAATCTTGTGTTATGAGCTTTTGGGGGACACCTCATATCCAAACAAGTATCTTCAGTTTTCAAAAAATATACATGCTCATGCTAATCATCCTGAGTGGTTCTGTCTGCTACACTCCAGACTCACGTGTGGAGCTTCTAGAACATGCAGATTGTCAATTTCCTCTGCACACCCAGGAGCCCCGGCATGGATTAAAATCATCCAAGCTCCACCAGGAATCGAAGATGCACAAAGGGTTCCCATCCCAGGACTGAGGGTGACCAGTTTCTTCAAATCACCAAAGCAAAGAACTTTAGTGTGCAGGCTCCCTTGCAGCTGCATCTGAAAGTGGGCTCTAAGGTCACGGTCCTCTCACCTGGCCATCAGCACACCCTGTGAGAAGCTGCTTACTGTCCTCATCGATGAACAAACTCAGGAGAGGGCATGCTGTGGGACGGAGCACAGACACAGTCAGCTTCCTGACACCTGGTCCACCACACCAGGAACTCGGAGCACCCACAGCACTCCTGCCAGTCACGCTTTGCTGTTCTCAAATGGCTTCTCACTAGGAAGTGAGAACTGCCAGTGAGCACAAATCTCAGAAACTCCACAAGCATAGGGGAAGACAGGGAAGCTTTCCCAAATAAGAACCAAGGGGCAGCTGTGAGTGAGGGTCAGCTACAGGCAGATCTGAATGCATCACATCCCCTGACCCAGACAAAGCCTGGAGTGTCAAAGCACCCTGGGTCTTGCAGCCACCTGGCATCTGTGACCAGAGGGAGGAGACCCAGGGGCTTAGCTAGTAGGTCTAATGGAGCAGAGCCATTCTGGAGTCAGCCAGGAGTGACTGAGTGATGGACTAGAGAGTGGAAATGGCCATTAAACAGATGTCTTGGGGGCTAGAGCAGTGGCTCGGTTACAGCACTTGCCCAGCATGCACAAGTACATGGGTTCAAACCCCAGCACCACATACACAACTAAGTGTTAGAGCAATGAAAGCCTTGTAAAAAAAACTCAACACAAGTTGATTCTCTCTCTCTCTCTCTCTCTCTCTCTGTCACTCCTGTCCTTCTCTGATAAAAAAAAAATAGATGTCTTGTTTCTTTAAAAATCATTGCCTAGAATCATTTCATTTAAAACTTACTTTAATCTATCAAGAACTTAGGAGAACTAGAATAGTGATACTGAAAAACACTCTAGTCCTAAATAGGCTGTGACATCCAAGATCAAGTGCACGATTGTGTTCTTAATGGCCACCAAGGTCAAGTGCATGATTGTGTTCTTAATGGCCACCAAGGTCAAGTGCATGATTGTGTTCTTGATGGTCAAACAGTGACTGCACAAGAAGATTTTAAAGCACATCCATGAGATGAGCTTTATCCCTGAGATTGGTAGGTGCACTGAGTTGTTCTGCAGCCAGACAGGCTGACCTCAGGTAGAGAGCAGAGCTTTTGGAAAGAACAAGATTGGCTCCACCAGGTCACCAGGTGTCTTCATGTCCTCTAAAACAGCACTGTCAAGTTACTCATCCCAGGAAAGAGCTTCCTCACCCTGGTTTCCTGTTCCCTGTCCCCAGTAGGACGACATTCACATGACGGGGCAGATCCACTCCAGAAAAGCAGGCACAGGAGGTGCTGGGAGAGAACAGGTGCAGGCTGGGTAAGACACAGTCCCAGGCCATCACACCAACAGCCCCAGAAACACTTCACACTGCCCAACACACCCTGCATTGGAGAGATTATGTGTTGCTTCATTTAACACCAAAGGACACAATTGCCCCCAAATTCATGAGCTGAACAGATGCTCCCAGGCTGACCAAGGGGCTCAAGCAGACCACCCTCAGCTCAGCACATGTGGGACCAATAGGGGTCGTATCAGACAAACACCTTGTGTCCTGGGCCTTGTCTCTGTGGGAATTCAACCAATCTGTACACTTTTCTGAAACAGAGAAGCTCTGACTTCAAGTGTGTGGTTAAATTGAAAACTTCCAGGACATCGACTGTGAAGTGCATCTGCTGGACATAGGGTTGGGGTAAGCAGTGATTCAGACGCAACCAGAGCCTCAGCTCTCTGTGGGACAATAAACACATGGGGAGAATCCGGGTGCACACAGCCTAATCAGCAGAACTCACCTGTTAAAACAGAGGAACTGTACATTAATGTTCCCATACGATGGTCCCAGACCTTTGGAAAAAGAAACTTCTTTAGGAGAGGTAAAAATCTCACCATTATTGCTGAACCTTGAACTAAATTCTACCCAATTACAAATTAATCTATGTGAATAACTATAAAAAATAAAATAAGAATATGTAAATAAAAAGAAAATAACACAACAAAGGATGTCAGAATCAAGAAGAAAAAATAAAACTGACAACACTTACACAGAGGAGCCCTGAGGGTCTGAGATGATTGAAGATGCAGCTAACAGTCCTACAGGGGTGTGACTAGGAAAGCAGGAGCCCTCGGCAGGGCTGCATCCTGGCGGGCACCTGTCCACTGCACATGTAACTGAGCTCCACATGGGTGTCTGCTGAGTTATACATTGACCAGCACCCGGGAGAGCTTGCAGTGAGATGTGGAGGACTCCAAACATGGAAAGGAGGGGGAGGGCATGGATCTGGCCACTGCCTGCATCTCTAGTGCCAGGAAGAGGATCTGAGAGTGACCGTGGTTGTGAAGGAAAGGAGAGTACCCAAAACATCCAGGATGTTCACCTGCTCGCTGGGCATGCACCCTGATGCAAGTGCCCCCAGCTTGTAGGCACAGCGTGGCCCTCTCACATGCTGGCTGGCCACCGCAGAGGAGTGAGTAATGAGCCATCCAAAGCTCCTCTCATGAGTCCTCGACAGCATGCTTGGGCCCTTTGCAGCCCTGGGGCTGAGCAGCTCAGATTCCTGGCCCTATGCCTGCTACAGAGAAGGGAAGAACAACACCCTTCCATGGTTCAACCAGGCTTTACCACACTGGTCCTGAGAAGTGACTGAAGAATGGCTAAGACAACGCCCCTTTCTCACAGGTGTCCACGGCCCTCAGTGCTTCCTTCTGGGCAGCGTGCAAGGTCCTCACTTGGTCAGTAAGCTCACAGCAGCATCAGATGACATAGGCCTGAGTGGACGGACTTGCACATCCCTCTATTTCTTCTCACTGAGCACCCTGGTCCTGCACATTAGGTCTTCTGCCCTCAGTCACCAGAAACACTGGATGTAAATTGATCCTTCAACTCTCAAGGTTGGGGGTCCCAGAAGAGCCACACAGTCAGTCACCCCAGCATGGGAACTGGAGGCCAAGAAGCCCTAATGTTGGGAATCCCAACCCAGCTCCAAGCCCTGCCAGCCTAAGGTCTCATATAGAAATATAGAACAATGGCCTTGTTACGTTAAGCAGCGATAAAGCTACCTGGGAAACACACAGCTCTGCAGCCCTGAAAGCCAAGCTTTTCCTGAGAGCAGAAGGGGCCCAGGATACACCTTACCTTAAAGCTTCTGTCTTCAGACACTGAAATGAGGATTTGTCCTTGCCAAGGACAGAATTCTGCAGCAGTCACAGTGCCCCGATGGCCTTCCAGCTCCACCAGCACAGACGAACTCTAGAGTTGTGGAGAAAGAGCACTGAGGGGTTTCCTGGAATGAGTATCAACAAGAGGTCACACGTGCAACACAGAAGAGTCCCTGTTGTCATGGACTCGACTTTCCCTGTCTATCTCCCCCAACTCTGGAACCAGCCCTATACATATGCAGGTCCACTGCCTGAGCTCCAGGGGGACACAGGCAGCCACCATGCATCCAGGACTGTGACAGATAAGAGCCGACCAGCATGGCCCACGCAGCTCCTCACCCAGCACGGCCCACACCCATGCAGCTCCTCACCCAGCACAGCCCATGGGCAGGGTAGAGGGTGGTGCCCAGCCGTCCACACTTCTGTGTCTTTTCCTGTTTCGTCTTCCTCCCTCCATTGAACATACCCACTCTACTTCTATTTCCCCAGCATTGCTCCAGATTCGGAAGTTATTGAAACACAGCATGCTAGCCTGCCAACAGCTGCTCATGATCTAACCTCTGCTGCTTAGGTTCCCAAACCTCTTTCAGCCCAGGTAGCAACCCTGGTCCAGGGCCACAAACTCGATATGGCCTGAGAAAGAGGCTGAGAGAGGCCAGAGCCCCCAAGAGCCACAGCCACCTCCCATAGAGGTCCCTACAGGGTCCCAGAACCCATGGGAGGGAACTCCCCTCAAACTTCCCGGCACTCAATCCAGGCCACAAAAACAGCCCTGATATTCAGAGCATACATGTTACATACATATGTACACACATGTGCATGTACATGGAGACAGAGACGCTGAACTGCAAAATCTTTTTTTCAAATCCAACAGACAATCTCAATAAACAGAATCCGGAACATGGAGTGTACTGTGCCAGTTCCCATCAGATGGTTAAGCATACAAGGTGAGGGATAAAGACAGCATGAGTCTACCATGAAGCATACGCTTCACTCCAATTTCATCTGTCTATGAATAATGTGTCCTGAAAAATATTCCAAGTTGTTTCTTTTTCATGGTTTATGGTCATATTTCACTGGAAATCTTCACAGCGAACCTTGCTTTGGGGGACAGCTTCTTTACCATGTTCTGCTGAGAGCACCTGAGCAGGTTGCAGGCTTGTGCAGTCACGGGCCCACAATCTGCTCATACCACCAGGTGTCCTTGATTGATAGCACCCCCGGCAGGCCACCTGCCTGCTGAGGAGGAAGCAGAGGCCAATGCGGCTGGAGCAGCTATTCAACTGTTGTGGCCCTGCTTCCGATCATGTGGGCCTGGGACCTGAGCAGGGCTTGATAGCTTCCATCCAGGATGCCAGCAATTTTAAACACCTCCCTCTTCAATTTGATTTTGCTTTTCCTGACACAAAGATGTCAAATCTGCCACCTGCCACCTTAGGGGTTGGTTTTGTTATACTATGGGATCCCTTCAACTACCTCACGTGTACACGGCATTTAAGTTCCTAGAGCCAAATGCTGACTTACGCAGGGCCTCTGGAGTCCTCTGCCAACTGGCACAGCACACTCCACCCAATCCATGACTGTGGGAGTGCTAACTTCACGCTGTATGAGCCTCAGTCCAGCCCCAAATTGTATGGAGACAAAAATGTCCTCCCTATGTCCCCAAATGCCTGCACATTCTGGGCATGATGGTCATTTCCATCTCATGCCTGACACCTTCCTACCTGGTGTGCTTCAAGGTGGACATGGCACAGGGAGACATACCACCAAACCACGCAGACAGACAGCAGACAGGACCAGGCTTTGGGCAAGCCCCAGGCTGCGGATCAAACACAGCATGGATCCGAAGGAAGTATCACCCTCCTTCAAATGCTCATTCAGCAGCACTTTCCAAGAGCCAAGCACTAAGTCCAGGCCTACACCCAGCTTTAGACTGACAACCGAGAAGGGGGCTACCGTCACATCAGCAGGTCCCCAGCAGGAGCAAGAAGCAGCCTGTGCCTTGGAGAAACCGCTCTGACAAGGATGCAGGCGCGGCAGCACTGTGCCACTGGGGCTCTGAGGGATCAAGCCGCTCCTGACCCCAGCTTCCACGTGCAGATCTCAGTCTACCCAAACAGTGCTGTCTGACTCCAATGGCAAAGATGTGTTTTCACTCATTTCTCCCGGCAGCTTCATAGAAATACACCAAACTAAAGCTACCATTTAAAAACAAAGAGCAGGGGGGAAAGCAAGCAAGCAAGCATAGTCTCAGAACCGAGAGAGCCCTCAGCTCTGTGCCTGCCAGGCTGTGCACCAGCTGGACCTTACCTCCACGTCCAGCACTGACACTCTTCTTCCAGCACACGCCACGACAACACCATCATCTGGACTAAATCTCACGCACAGCACCCTTCCCAAGAGTGCGCCCAGCACCATGCCTCGAGGAGCCAGCCCTGGAGAGAGTTTGAGCAGACACTGTTAGCACAGCTTTGAGACAAGAGACAGGACAGCACTGTGTTCCCTAGGAGGTGTCACAAAGGGAGGAGCAGTAATGCTGGGATGATTTGGGTTCTCTCAAACTATGGAAACCATTGAAAGGGTTCAGAGCATGGGACCTATCCACAGGTTGCTCAGCATGATCAGGACACCAAGGAAAGGGCATACAACCACTCAGCATAAGCCATTCTTCTGGATGTGCTCAGAGCTCAGGACATGTCCACAGGGCTGCTCAGTGTCATCACGACAGCTCTCTCCATAGGCCCAGGCATGGGTGGGTTGCATAGACCCAGAAGACACACATTCTTTCTCTCTGCCCCACCTAGGTTATGGCTGGACCTTGAGGATATATCCATACCAGTCTGCAGGGCCCAGGTGACCATGATAAGCCTGTCTCTTGCCCAGCAGCCCATGGCCATGAGAACAGAGAGCAAGCACTACTGGCATCTACTCTGGGACTAGAGGGTTAGTAGAGTGTCAGCAGCCCACCCAGATGCTTCACAGCAATGTCTGCATGTGTTGCTCCAAATGCAGCTGTGGTACGTCATGCCCCTGGACTCACCAAAGGGCTTCAGCAAGCACCTCGCCATGCCAGCCTCTTTCCAGGAGCTGCGGAAAGACCGAGCTGCGGAAAGACCCTGCAGCTGGACAGCTCAGTAATGTGAGGAGGAGGCACCAACAGACACCAATAAGCGAAATGGATAAATGGGAAACAGAGACTTCTACAAGGAAAAGCATGCCACAGAGAGCAAGCAAAAAAGGGAACTAGTTGTGCCAGGTGGCGGCCAGAAACAGGCCATGGCAAAGGAGGTCCTGAAGGACATAGCCAGATGGCAGTGGCTCCGACTATGGAGCTGCAACGAGATGCCCTGAGGCAGGACAGGGTCTGCTCTGCTCCAGACTGCAATGGAGTTGCATCTCCCTGGCTTCGCAAGAGGTGGGGGCCCTGGGGACTCTGCAGAAGCAATACATGAGCAGGCTGGCTTCTACAGGATGCTTACTACTAGGTGGAGAAAAAAAGGCAGAAAGGTCCTGGGGAGAGATGGATAGAATTATGCTTAGTGAAGTCTCCCAAGCTCAGAGACTCAAGGGCTGAATGGTTTCTCTCATCTGTTGATGCTAGAATATATGGGGAAGCAGTAGGGCAGACGGCAAACAAACAAAACTTCAAATTGAATGACTTTCAGAATAATAGGGGGATGGCTCTCTAGGATACTTGGAGGTGTAGGGAGGGGGATGTGGGGGGGAGGGTATATGAAGAACTCATAGGAGTCTGGAGATTGGGAAGATGGGGGAACCACCCCAGAAGCCGATGTCATTCCTCCACAAACTACCCATTTAACGCATGAGTTCTTCTGGGAGAAATTGCAACAGGTGAAACCCAAGGTGGTTTATCTATGCTTTGGCATTACCCCTGGATAACAAAGTTTATATACATTGATTGCTACTGTTTTGATAATGTTTCCCCCTCAACTGTATCTCTATATACTTCTAATAAAAAAAAAAAAAAGAAAGGTCCTGGGGAGGGCAGGGCAGAAAAGGACACCATGAGAGAGAGATTTGGTATGCAGGTCTGGATGCAGCTAGGGGTGTGAGCAATGTTCAGGGGCTGGGTGTCCTGAAGGTAAACAGACATGTGGGGATGGGGCAAGGATACTCAAGGTTCTGGGCTGAGCAACCGCAGGGCTAGAGTCTGGATGACCCCAGGCAGGAGGACAGAGGGAAGAAGGCTCTGTGGGGGAAGGTTGGACCCTGTTGCTAGATCTCAGGGGAAATGTCTAGAAGGCAGCCACCTTAGAAGCCAAGTGGGGGCAGGGCAGCAAAACAGCAAAAGGCTGAGCCAGCAGCCCAGCAATGCTGGGCAAGCCCGGATTCCACCAGCATGGAGATGGCAAGCAAGTGGCCACCAGGCTCCGAGGACTGAGATCTGACCAGACCCACCTATGCAGAGGCCACCAGCCTCCACACCAAGCCCAAGCACAAAGCCAAAGCAACATTGGATTCAGAAGTACTGTGGACTCAGCTCTGTAAGCCCACAATGGACCAGCGGGCTCTGTGCCACTTCCTGTGCAGGCCAGGGGCCATGTAGTGGCTCTAGCTTGCCACGTGACTGTGTGCACCTCAGCACCACACTGCAGAGCCAGGGCTCTGCGGGCTGCTCTGGGAGCAGACCATGTGGGAATCATGCTTCATGTGTGCTTCAAGGAGCAGCTCAAAAGGGCATGGGACTCCAGACCAGGAGGTCTCCTGCTTGTCGCTGGCCATGCTGCAGGCTGGAGAAGGTAGACCTACCCTGTCGCCCAGCTGAGCGAGCAAGCACTTGGTGTTTTAGAGTCCTCAGTGTGGTCCTCCGCTCACTGGTCAGACTCAGCTGTGAAGTCTAACAGCCGCAAGCACTCACGAGCATGTCCTCCACTCAACCGCCAGCCTCCACACCCAGCGCCTCGGTGTGCTCTGATCCCTCTGCCTCCCATGGCATCCTTCAGCTCCAGAGTCACCCTCTGAGAGTCACAAAATGGGAAGCTCTCTGCCACCCACGTGTGCAATCTACAGTTCAGAACCTGTTGCTTATTCCTGCAAGCCTTCTGTCTCACACTCTGAGCAGTAAGCTCAGAGTGGTTGACAGGACCAGCTCCTTCACCACTATCCCCAGCTTGGAGACACCTGTGGGTGAGGGAAGGACCCTGCAATCTGCCCACGTCTTCAGAATGCCATCAAAGTCCATGTTTAAATTAGAAAGAGGACAAAACTCAGGAGCCTGTTCACCAGGATGGGATGTGCAAAGGCCGGCCTGACTGGGGACAAGGTCATGGTGAGGGAGCCAGATGACCCAAACCCCTGGCATTAGCAAGTCCATTTAAGAATGAGTTTTCCATTCACCTTTAATTGTCTTTTCTCTACATTCATCCAAGTTCCACATCAGAAGACAATCCTGAGACGCAGAACAGATTAGAGGTGGAGTCTCTTTATTTCCAAAAGCCATAGCAGTAATTGACTGAGAGTGTCCTTGTAGGATTAGCAGCTGAAAAAATTAAGAACCAAACATCACAGATTACATGTAACATCTAAAAAGTAAAATAACAAAACAATACAACTTCAAACCTAGGAAAGTAAATAGATGAGCTTTTTCAAATGCATCTATTTTATGTATTCATTTTGGACTCATTCATTAAAATTCCTGCTTGTGTACCCTGCATTATTCTCTCAAGTGGGCCAGGTCACTATTGATCAGTGGCAGCTGAATGTGCAGAGGGCAATGCTGCCCAAACTGCAGCAGAGGCTCAGGGCACAGGGAGGCCTCAGGGGGCCTTGGACTCAGGGAGAAGCCCCACCCTGGCTGCCTACCTGGTGAGAAGGGCCCCTGGTACTCCACAGGCAAAGCTGGTTGCCATCCAAGGGGAAGGCACAGTAGGGCGCGCTGCAGGCCAGCTGTACATGGGACACAGACTCCTTGGACATAGCCAGGTACTTCTCAGTAACCACAGAATCCTCATGGCCTCTAGTACAGGGAACCTCTGGGGCTGCTTCCATCCTCGGTCTGAACACACAAGCACAGGAAAGATGTCTTCTGTTCATAACTGTTAGCATGAAACATGCACCACCACATACCTCCTTACATGCCTTCCCCATGCCAAGAAGGAGAAAGTACTGAGGGAGCTGCAGGCTCAACATGCAGGGGCACCCACTCCCCTTGGTCTTCCCCACCAAGCCTGCACTGGACCTCACACAGGTAGGGACTAGCAGGACCTGAGCTGTACTGGGTGGAGTCTCCAAAACACCAGCTGCCCTCCCCCTGCACACAGCTGATGAGCTGGTGACAAACTAGGCGTTCACCCATGTTGCCTGGGGCTAACCCAGCAGGCCAGAGTACTTCACAACACACATAAAAGCCAAGTTACCAAATGCCAGATCACCTGTGAGGCACCAGCCACACCTTACAGAGCAAAACCTGATAAAACAGTGACAAACTACAGAATGCTCCAGATTCCTCCCACCTCCCCTCCACATTGTCATCAGTGTAGCCCTCAGACCCCTATGGCCCCAGCCTGGAGGCCCTACTTCTGCTCTGTCCCACACTCGCTGTGGCACAGCCAGGAGACTTGCTCACAGACCTCCCGGGGGCTGTACTGGACCTAGCTGCCTGGTGTCCATCATGCTGCCCACATAGAACCGAAGAGGAGAAGGTAGTTCAGTTTGTAGTGACGTAGGCAGGGCTTGAGGAGGAAGTAGACACCTGACCAGCAGGGAGACTCCATGCTGTCCTTCCTCCTTCCCGGCATGGGCTGTTTGTCCCTCCCTCCCCTGCTCTCTGCTCTCTCCAGGCTGGGCAGCTGGCCTGCACCTTCTCCGCATTTGCACAGCCTGCACCCTGGGGCACAGCTCACACAAGCTGACCATCTACTGTGGGCCGCTGGCTCTCTGGCTTCACAGGTGAGCAACATGCACAAGATGGATCACTTGAGAGTGTCTGCTGCAAAACGGCTGCAAACAGTCAGTTTCAAGAAGAGATCAGTTAGATTTGCTTATTTCAGCATTGAGACCCAGTTACGAGGGAAGCAGGAGATGAAGCTGACAAAGTCTCAGACAGATCAGAGACGCTGTCCTCCATAACCTCCCATAACAAGGGCCCTGTTACGATAAGTGAAAGGCAATTTTTAACGACTTGGAACTTCTCGATATTTCAAGAAAAATAAAAACATGTTGAATATTTTAAACCACTTTTGTCACCAATTCACAATTTGGGTTTTACTTCTTTCACATTTGCCAAAATACAGTGTCATATTAAAAAAATTAGCAGCACCCCATATGCCCATCAGCAACCAAATGCATTAAAAGTTCTGGGTTTACCCTGGGGGACACTTGGCAATGATGCTGAGTTCACAGAGGCAGGCACCACCTGGGATGAGGAAATCCAGGTGTGGGCAGGAGCAGGCACAACTACCCCATGATGCTGAGGCCTGGGTGGTGGCTTTTTTGAAAGGAGGTGGGTTCTGTGGTTGGTGGATGTGCTCCTGGACCAGGGGGCAGACCCAGCTGTTCCTTCTGCCCCAGTGAGCAGAGCACACTCCAGACCTTGGGGTTTGTGAGGTGCACACTGGCACCCTGGAGAGTCTCTCATATGGGCTTGATGACCCAGTACCAATGGTACTGCCCCTTCAGTCTGCATGGCTCCTCTGTCCTGGACTCTGGCTGCACTACACCATATGACTGACTCACACCTGGTCCTGGAGAGGACAGCGAATCTTACTCTTGTACCTGGTACCTAACACATGACGGCACTCCACACTTCCTTGCTGACCAAAGGAACCCACAGTGCCTTCTTTTTTTTTTTTATTAGAAGTATATAGAGATACAATTGAGGGGGAAACATTATCAAACCAATAGTAATCAATGTACATATACTTTGTTATCCAGGGGTAATGCCAAAACATGGATGACCACCTTGGGTTTCACCTGTTGCAATTTCTCCCAGAAGAATTCATGCGTTAAATGGGTATCTCGTGGAGGAATGACATCAGCTTCTGGGATGGTTCCCCCATATTCCCACTCTCCAGTCTCCTATGAGTTTTTCATATACCCTCCCCCCTCCC
>PVKS010029843.1:0-24967 GCA_004027875.1 Aplodontia rufa | reverse complement strand
TAAGTTTTTAATGAAATAATATCATATGTGTATAGATTCTGAAGATTAGATTTACCCCCAAGAGTGCTCCCCCCAATTACCCATCCTTGTCCCTCTCCTCCCCTTCCCAAAACATCTCTCAAAATGAATTAGGTTGTATAACATTATACTTTATCCAGATTTGCATTTTTGAGTGTACTTTGATAGCTCCAAAATTGAGCACATCACCAAATACATGAGGAGGGAAAAGCAGACTTCCGGATGTTTTAAAAAGCTTGATTGTTTTCAGTGAGCATCATTTTATTCAAATAAAAAGTTCACTGCAGGCATGAATTTGATAAATATTTTATTTATTTATTTACCTTGTTAGGGACTAATCAAGAGAATAAAGCCACAGAGAATTCAGCATTTGTGTGTGTGTGAGAGAGAGAGAGAGAGAGAAAGAGAGAAAGACAGAGCAAGAAAGACAGAATCAATTTTATTTAGTTTTTCTTGTGGCTTCCATTGCTCCAACACTTTGCTCTGTAAGTGGGTTTTGAACCTGCGTCCTTGTGCATGCCAGGCAAGCGCTGTAACTGCTGAGCCACCTCTGCAGCCTGAGAATTCAGCATTTTAGCATTGCATATTTCATGCTTTTTATGAATGAAGATTTACATATAAAATAGAATTTTTAAATTTATTATTTGGTATGAAAATTTATAATGTTTTCAAAACTGACTTTAAATTAGAAGCTAAATATTTCAGAATTCCATTTGAGGGTAATTCTAAATACTTATATCAGAGAATGATATTGGAAGACTTTTTTAAACGTTAAAAGATGAAAAGTAGGAAGAGAATTTTGCATTTAAAAGTAAATATATGGAATAACACTTTTAAATAATTGGGAAAAATCCAACTTCTTGAGACAATGGTGCAATACCTTAGAAATATCCAATCAGTTATTTGCTATCTTTTATTATTTAGTAACTATAATAACCTTGCTATCTATATACAGAATCTTCCTATTAAATACAGATATATATATATCTATATATAAGTTCATGGGAAATTTCCAAGGCAGAGATTCTGAAATCATAAGAACACATATTTTACATCTGCACATGAAAAAAAAGTATTATCTAATTTAATCAAGCCTTAAGTTGTAAGGAGCCAAAATTCACTTAAAATAAGCTTCCGTGAAAGAGTTCACTAGCATATTAGACCTCGTTGATTATCAACTATTGAGATGGAAAGCAGATCTGAGTAAAGTATCCTTGACACAGCACAGAGAGTGTTAGAAACAGGGTGGAGTTCGACATCTACCACACACCTGGACTGAGCAGGGGAAATGGTGGAGCAGAGGAAATCTTTGGAAAAGCAATACCTGAGGTTATTCCAGAGCTCACGGGAGCAATATTTTAAAAAATCAGTATCAAGAGAGAAGAGTGAAAACCTAAAGCGACCAAGAGCAGGTCTTAAATGTGGCCTGGTGAAGGGATTATTCCTGACGTCATGCATTTCACCTGATCATGCAGCCTGCTGAGATCTAAGTTCCCAGGTTTAGCATTTCCACATGATTCCACCAGCACTTTGTAGCACTTCATGCCTTCCTTCAAGAGAGAATCTGTCAGGTGTTTAATGATGGTAAGCAGTTATAACTGTAATTCTTCCCTACTAAAAATTCCTCAGGTCTTCCAGTCCTTCCACCAAGGGCTCGCGTTAGTGGACTGGCATCCATCTGCAGTCTTTTGGCTGAATTTGTTATGTCTTTTCAGCTCCCAGCTTTTCCGTGAGCTGTGAGCAGGGTGGCAGAGGGGTGATCATCTTCTTTGCCCCTCCCTTTCTACTTCAATTAAAGCCACCCCAACAGGGAGCAGCTTTGTGGCAACCACACCACACTCGTTTCACACATTTAGGTCGTGGACGTTAGAAGAACACTTTGCATGCGTGCTACTGAGTGGTCCTTCTGGCATTTGCCATTGCCTTTGGGGTACGAGTGAAGACTGTAGGCTAATCCGTGCTAGATATCTCTTTGTCATATTTGATCTTGTTTAGCACAAACCACTTTGGCTTCCAGTGTTGTGAAACGAATGCACTAGTATCTTTCACACAGGATTTAAAGGACATAACCCAGTGGCTAGCTGGTGGAAATTACTCTTGTAGACATTACTATTGCTGATTAAATTTATGTTCTTGGCACTCTGCTCATCGATTTTCATAATGCTATTTCACCGTCATGTGTAACAGTAATTGATAGAGTTTGGGGATGAGATGTCCCCAGAAAAGCTGGGGCAATGCAGGAATGAGCAAAGATAAAAGGCTTAGATCATGAGGGCTGTACCCTCAGCTGTGGATTCATCCATTGGATGGATTAATCATTTGAACGGATTACGGGGTGGTAACTGCAGGCAGGTGGGACATGACTGGAGGAGGTGGGTCACTGGATGTGTCCCCCAGGGGCTCTGATGTATACTTGGCTCCTCACACTCACTCTGCTTCCTGGTGGCCATGTCCTGAGCTGCTATCCTCTGCCACACCCTTCCCCCATTAGGCTCTGCCTATGGCAGGCCCAGAGCAATGAAGTTGGTTGACCTGGATGGAGACACCACCAAAACCATGATTCTCAAATAAACTTCTACTCCTCTAAGGTTTTTCTTGTCACCTATCTCAGTCACAGCAACAAAAAGATGAAGGAAGTGGAGCTCAGAATGTCTGAGAGGACATACCAGAGAGCGATAGATCTGGACTGAAAAGCTACCACCTGCTATGGGTCCAATATGGTGTATCCTCTCTGAAACTCACATTGAAATTTAATCCCCTTTATGAGGAATTAGGAGCTGGGATCTGGTGGACTCTCTAAGAGGTGAGTAGAGCTCTGCCCTCACACATGGATTAATCCACTCATGTGATTAATGGATCAATGTGTAAATGGCTTATCTTGAGAGTGGATCTGCCATCAAAATCCAGTTTTGCTAGGTGTCTCACGTACTCCTTGTCTCTCACAGTGTGATGCCTTAAGGTCAGAAAGTGTGAAGGCCATTACCAGTATGGTCTCTGGACCAGAACCAGGATCCAAAGTAAACCTCTTATTGTTAATTTTTGTGGTTTGTTGTATTATATTATTGCCACCAGAAACTGAACTAAGATGCTGCCAGGACCCTTGTTATATATTTTCTGTCAAACTATTAATTATCTCTTTCAATATCGTACTCAATTTATTTGACAAACAAGATACTAAAAACATGAGTTATCAGTGAAATTACGCTGACAGTTCCCAACATCAAGAGCAGGATCCCACTCTCCTCCTTTCTGTTACTGCCCATTGCAACGATTCTGCCAGGTCTAAGTGTGTCACCATGTGGTGGCATGAAGGATGGTGCACAGAGAAGGTCGCTGAACTTCAGCAAGGCCAGTGCCCATGATATCTCACAGTGTTCTTGAAAACTGTCCATCAAGTGGCAATCAGAGAAGGATGCTCCAAAGAATTTGGCATTTATTTGAGAATACCAGAGCACTGCAATAGGAGTTCTTTTTCCACAGTAAACTATGACTGTTTTCAAGGAGGCTGAGACAAGGAGAAGGCTTTAAAAGCAAAAACAGAACAACAACAACAAAAAAAACAGAGCGAGAGAGAGAGAAATTCATGTAAGGTACATGGATACAGAGCTCACTGCTCTTGAGACCTAAGCCAGGAAGAGTGTTCTGCAATGAGCATCTTGTGAGAATTGTTGCTTTCCTAAAGAGTGTTAAAGATGCCCAGCATGGTGACACATGCCTGTAATCCCAGCAACTCAGGAGGCTAAGGCAAGAAGATTGCAAGTTCAAAGCCAGCCTCAGCAACTTGGCAAGGTCCTAAGCAACTTAGCAAGATCCTGTCTCAAATTAAAAAATAAAAAGGGATGGGGATAAGCTTTCTTGCAGAAATCTGTGCATATGTATAAGACACAGAAGCATGAGTGCTCTTATAAGGAATTTCTTTGGGATCTTTAGTAAGTCCTTGGGGACATGATTATATCAGGCAGGCCTCACCCATAATTCCCTGGCTCTCATTTTATCAGGATTTCCTCTCGGTTTCATCAATTTTCACATAAACACTTTTAAAATCTTCTCTGAGATCCAGCTCACTGGTTGATAGTTGATGGAAGTTCACTCTCCTAAAAGATCTTAGAAAATTTCTGTAGTACCTTAACATTCTCAACTGCAGACTCACTATTACTGTAATGAGATAGGAAAGGAGATTCAAACTCACTGTTGGCCAACACATTATGAACATGTCTTTTGTGACTCTTAATACTATACGTTTGAGAGTTTTCTCAGGGTGGGTTAAGGAGGGATTAAAAAAAATGAAATGAGATTAAAGAGTGTCATTAAGGATACATTTCTCCATGAGTACCATGATATGCTTGCAGCTGCTATGACAGACAGACTCTAGAACAGTCACCCCATGATCCTGTCTCCCAGTCCTTGCCTCCAGAGGCCCTTGTGCATTTCTCCCCCTTGAGTGACTTAATTCTACACCAGAGTGCAGCAAGGGTGCAAGAAGGTCACTGCTACCATGACATTAGGGAGGATGGTAACCTCACTTGTGCAAGGAGAGCCTTTCTCTGACTTGCAGAGAGGAAACAAGCTCCCATGGTGTAGAGAGTTGGGGGGTAACAAACTCAGGCAGCTTTAGCCACAGAGCCTGCCAATGACTCAGCACTGCTCACGCCAAGCACACTTTGGGAAAATTTGCTAAGTGGTAGATGTGGCTGCCATCGCTGCTGACATTGATGGACAGGAATCTGCTTGTGAGATCCTAAAGCAGAGGACTTGGCGAGGCATGCTCAGACTCCTGGCCCCTGGAACTGTGAGGTGACTCACACGTGCTGCTCTAAGCTATTGAGCATTTGTGTGCACAGGAGAAGGAGATCACTACGACGCTGGCTCTTTTATGATTACTATTATAGGTGCATTATAGTTGCGTATAATGGAGGGATTTGTTGTTCTACATTCATGCTCGCACTATAACAATACATTTTGGCCCAATTCCCTACCCAGCACTTCCCCACCCTTCCATTCTCCCTGGTCCCTTTCCGTTACTGATCTCCTTTTGATTTTATACATAGATAATATATATTGCTTTTTCAATTTTAAATGTTTAGATACTATTTAGTATCTCAGAGGTACAGAGCATATGATAGCATATTTACATCTCCCCTTTTCGTTTCCTGTATCCACCCTCTCCTTCTCGTTCCTTTACTCTACTAGGCTTCCTTTAGCTCATCTGTTAATTTGCTTATAATGCACCTTTCTGTAATCTTGTCCTTCCCTCACCCTTTCCTTTATTTTACTCTCCCTTCCACATATGAGAGAAAACTTAGAACCTTCAAGTTTCTGGGTGTGGCTAATTTCACTCAGCATGATTTTCTCCATCTCCATCCATTCACCTGCAAGACCATGGTCTCATTCTTCTTAACGACTGAGTAGAGCTCCGTTGTATGTCTATACCACAGCTTCCCAGCCCACTCATCCAGTGATGGGCATCTGGGTTGATTCTATAATCAGCTACTGTGAATTGAGCTGCTCTAAATGCTGATGTGGCCAGAGCAGCGGTATGTAAAATTGGAACGGTACACTTGAGAAGCAGCACTTGTGAGAGAGGGAAGGACACTTGTCCGCAGGACAGCAGCAGTGGACTGCATTGTCTTCAGAGCTCCCTATCGAGTGTTTCTTTGTAAATGCGTCTGCATTCCTCCAGTTCATTTGAAACTGAAAATTGAGAAAATATTTTAAAAATTCTGCCACATTCTAACGTGCGGCATGGTACATGCCCACACAATTCCCAATCAGGAATGGGAATATTCAAGATTAAGATTGAATGTGTGAGATTCTTAACAAGCTGCCACACTTTTGAATGCCCATTCCGAAGTGTGCCACACCCTACAAATTATTTGGGATCAAAGCTCGAGGGGACATCATGGTCGAAGACCCTCTCCATAACCCAGTGGGCTGCTGTCACTTCGGAGGCATCCATCTCTCCAAGCCACCAGTGACAACTGTGTGCATCCATTAAGTGCAGGAAGGACAGGATTTTCAAAATTCGTCTTTTAGTAAGGTCTCAAAACCTGACGCTGCTCAGTTCTTATCATAGGTTGAGCTTTAATATTCAGATGGACAGATAATAAGCACCAGGCCACAGCCTATCTCTCCAGTGAGGCGCTAAAATCACACCTGTTAGTCCTCAACTCCTTTCATGAGAGGACTGCAGCAATTACTAGATGGTAAGGCAGGGGCTTTTCTAGTTTTCATTTTCTAAGCACACCTAGCACACAAACTGGGTACATCCATCCTTGGTGCAAGTTTCTATTTCCTGCTACTAGTTAGACTGAAAGAGAACTGTCTGCATTTTGAGGAGTCTGATTGGCACAGGTTACTTCTTGGCACCGGTGTGATTGCCACCCAGGCACCTTCTCCAGGGAATTCACGATAAAAAGAAGGAGCAGGCTCTCTGACTTGGACAGACACTTATTATTGTACAATTAATTAGAAAAGGGATCATTTCTTTCTAAAATGACTTGGTCTTATTAATTACTTCTAGGTGAAGAAGAAAAGTGAAGGGAAACTAACAGGAGCAAATGGAAAACAGGAGCTTCTGAGTTAGGAGATGCTGTGCGTCTATTGCTAGAATGTCGAGTGAGGTCCGGCAGCTATTACTGGGTTAACCATTGAGCCACATCCACAGCCCTTTCTAGTTTTTATTTATTTATTTATTTTATTGTTGATTCTTTATTTTCATTTTTTTAAAGACAGAAGGACAGTGAGAGAGAGAGAGAGAGACAGAGAGAATCAATTTTTATGGAGTTTTTCACATGGCTTTCGTTGCTCCGACAGTTGTGTACGTGTGTGCTGGTGTTGGAACCCATGTCCTCGCACATGGGGGTGCAAGCGCTGTAACTGCCAAGCCACTGCTCTAGCCCTCTAGTTTTATTTTGAGACAGGGTCTCACTATGTCGCTTAGGGTCTTGCTAAGATGCTGAGGCTGGCTTTGAACTCACTATCCTCCTGCCTCAGCTCCCGAGTCCCTGAGATTACAGGCATGCATTATCTTTTTTTTTTCTTTTAAGAGAGAGGGATAGTGAGAAAGACAGAAAGAGAAAAGTAATTTTATTTAGTTTTTCATGTGGATTTCACTGCTCCGACACTTTGTTGTGCACATGATGCTGGGGTTTGAATCTGCATCCTCACACATACCAGGCAAGCGCTATAACTGGTGAGTCTCCACTCTAGCCCTGTGCGTTATCTTTTGTAAGAGTGAATCCTTTATGAAACAGAAGTCATATTGAAACCTACTGCAAAAAATCATGGCCATGATCTGAACCTTAAGTTTGGCCCTGGGCACTGCTGTTCTCTCTGGAGATCAGAGTCTCTCCTCTCTCTGAAGCAGTAATGTAATGGTCTCCCCCATTTTAATTTGAAGTTTCTGATTTCTCAAGGCTCCCTTCCCTTGCCTTTCGGTACCCATTTCCTGATACACGTGCCCCCTCCCCAGGCCGACTCTGACACTTCATGCATAGTCAGCCTTAAGAGCTGTGGGTCCTCCTCACCTGGGCAGCAAGAAAGACTGGGATGGGAGATACATTAAAAGGGAATCGCCATCGGTTCACAATTACCTAGCAAACAACCTGGCAAGCTCAGATATTCCTGCTGTTCTGTTTTCAGAGATTCCCTTCACACTTTAGAGAGTAGGATATTGATTCCTTTTCCGCTGGACTTAGAAAGCACTGCTACCAACTTACAATGACGGCTCTAGCTTTTAGCAAACAGTCTTCAATGATGATGACTTATTCGGGTAAATTATGCAGTTGTTATCTTTTTAAAAAATTTTATTAAGGAATTGAGTCATTGTACAATCATAAATGAGTATAAGGTGACAGTATGGTACAATTTAGTCTTAATCATTATCTTTTTGTGGTAAAATAACTCACTGTTAGATAGTATGGGAACGTTTGCCACGCGAAAGGAATGGAGAAATGGTCGCCTGGAAAAAGCCTGATTATAAAACATTATTGATACAAAGAGCGACCCTCTAGTGTATCATTTGTAGAAGAACAAAATCAAAATTAGCATGGCTTACCTGCTTGCTTCTTGAGGAACGTGGCCTTTGAAACTGCATTTCCACTTTAAAAGATTTGCTTAGCAAAACTATTTCAAACGGAGAGTGTATTCTGTTTTGTAACACAGAGAATAAACTCTGGGCTCAAGAATACACTTCTCAGTTTTGTTTTGTTTTTCTTTTTGTTTTTCGAGAGAAAGAATCAATTTTCTTTAGTTTTTCATCTGTTTTTTGTTGCTTTGACACTTAGTTGTGTATGTGGTGCTAGCGTTCAAAGCAGGCAAATGCATAACTGCTGAGCCACCTCTCCAGTCTAGCTTCTCAGTTCTTAATGGAAATATTCTGGACAAGTGCTCAGTTTTGTGCTTTGTTATTCTAAGCAGGCCTTGCATAAGCTCATTTTTATTTTCCTGCATGCTATAGAATTATTTGGAAAACTGAAGTCCCCAAAGTCTACAGCATCACCGCTACTTTTTCAGTAGTCGAGAAATGCAAATGCTTACTGTTCCATCTGGGATCCACGTGATCATTTTTGCACTGCTGTAGGAAGCAGGGGGTGGGGATGATGGTTTCCAGCAAATTTTGTTGACATATTGTCAAAAAAAACTTCATTGACGTCTTGTCCAAAAAAACTTCATTGACATGTTGTCCAAAATCATCTGCCTGTTGGCAACTAAAATAAAATGCTGCGTGAATGATCTGTAACAACTTTTGAGGCAACTCCTGAAAAATAATACATTCACTTTGATAAATAACTAGGACTTGTACTTTGATTTTGGATAATTATTGGTTTCATCTTAACTGTGACAGTCTCAAAAGTCTGCCTGGCTACTTACCCTTGATGTTTTCAGAAGTCACTAGCAAAACTGTTATGCTACTTTCTCTTCTATTGCATTGGCTAAATAGTGGAAGCCAGTGAAGATGTGAAGTCATCAAAATAATTTCCTGTCTATTTTCACTTTGTCACCCCTTCTGCTCTGTGGATGTGATGTCTGTGACAGGTTCTTGGTTTAAGATTTTAGTTATTAAGAGCTGATGTCTGAGTTATTATTTATGAAGTCCTCTTATTCAGACACTGAATTAATAATGCATATTTCTCAAAAAATAATATACTCAAAACTGGACTATCTAGAATGGAAATGCAGATTAAGTCATAATTAATGAATTTTAAAGAATTATCCAGTATATTCACCACAAGCTTAGTGACTTAAGTTTGATCAATGAAAGTGGCAATAGATGATGCTAGTACTGAATTCCGCACTTATGTGCCTTCCAGAAGAAAAGTAATGGACATTAGGTGGCCGCCCTGTTGGTGTCTTCAGCACATGATGAACTGCTGAAGTCAGGGTGATGGTCCCAAGTTTGACACTGCAGGGAGTCGGAGGACCTGGAGGCTAGTGATCTGCCGGGCACCACCGCTGGATCTGCCCCTATAACCCTAGTCAATGTGTTTCCACCATTGCCATCTGAGGGTCTGTTGGTGTTGGTGAATGACTGTCATGTCCAAGGGTCCTACACTCTCAGGTCAAGCACGCTTGCCCCCTGTACCTGTGCAGCCTTCTTGCTTTGGTCTACTCTGTTCCTGTCTAACTGGGTACATTGACATCAGTGAGCACAGATGGCACCTGAAGGCCACTCCAAGGCTTAGTTCTGGGTAAAATGTCCCAAGACTAAAATTACAACCAGGAGAGTAGAACAACGTGTCTTACACCTTGGACTCTGGAAACAGACCCTCAGTGATTAAACCCTAGGGTGACTTCTTCCAGCCAAAGCAAATGTGAGGTCTCCAAATCTCATTTCTTCCTCTCCATGAGAAAATATAATGATTGTAATGCTAAAAACAACACAAATGATAACACATATAAATTTCATGTAAGTAATTAAAGATATTTTAGTGTCAGCATTATATGGAATTTATTTTATTAAATGGCTGCATGGGATATATTTATACTGAAGCTTTATCTGAACTTTGAATTTACCTGAGTGTCTTATATATTCATTTGTTAAATCTGGCAGACCTACTTTCTTACATGCATGCATTTTATCCCAGTGGTGAGAAAGTGTGAACTATTTATTAAACTAGGCGTCAGCACTGTAAAGGGCTTCGCAAAGCATCCCCTGAGTTTGGAAGGGCAGTGGCCTCTGCTTCTCCTGTGGAAGGTTCAGCAGGGTATTCCGTAGTCAGCCCTGGCTAGTGCATATACCACATATTTTGTAAACCAATAGAGCATCTTTCTGACAATTTGACCTATTCTTGGTGGCCTGCATCACTATTTTCATACAGATGATTATGCATGAACAAATAACAGCAAAAGATATTAAAGTACACACATGATTTCAAAAGGCTGTGTTCTGAATTCACCAAGCATCTCCAAGGAATTTTCCGCTGTTTATAAGGCAACACTCAAATATTTTGCAAATATGATACCCTTTTGATTACAAAATTTATCTCTAAGTAAACTTAAGCCTCCTTCCTCTTTTTGACTTATCTATTTTTAAAACATAAGCATGATATTGATAGAAAAATTATTTCACGATTTGAAAACTTTTGAGTTTTTTTATCTATTTATAATGTCTTATTTTAAAAATTATATTGTATTTTATGTATTTCAACAAAAAAAGTGTTTTCTTCTTATAGTGTGGCAGAACGCTGCCCCCTCCCTAGAAAGGATTCTGATTTTCACACTTGAGAGACATTTCTGCCCCTCCTTTCCTATCACACATTAAAGATAAGGCATGCTTCACACATCATGTGGGAGTTATTCTCCAAAATGTCAGCGTTGAGTATTAACCTTCTGTGTCTTTATCTGTGAAATAACCCCATGAACATAAATATCAGTCTAATTATACACTTTTCAATATTATTCACTACCATAGGATTGCTGTTTTTATATTGTATTAATTTGACAAAGAAAACTAATTGTATATTAAATGCACACATTTTTCTTTTAAATAGTGAAAAACTTCTACATACTTAAAAAAGTTGACAGTATGACATTTGCCATTATCACCCCCAAGTTTTGTTTTGTGAAAACAAGTAACATTTGAGGAATTCTGGAACCAGTTCCACCTTTGTTTTATCTGTAGGAGTAAGGTCACCATGGCTCACAAAGTAAGCAGGTGACACTGTCCACACACCCATGGCCTCGCTTGTCCTTCTTGACACCATTCCTGGGCATGTGGGAATAAACAAATGCGTGTGTAAGCCATCGGAGGGACACTAGAGAGACTGATTTTCAAAATGACCAGCCTTACCATATTCATCCCTTTGCTAAGACAACTGTCGGTGATGAACCAGAGGGAAGGGACCAGATATTCACAATTACACCATCTTATCTCTCCTTTCAAAAACCAGAAGACGACAGTTCTCCAAACACTGTGGGCTCTGCTTAGATTTATTGTTCTTAAACTGTATTTATGTTTGAAGAAATCTCATGGCAGTGATATAGCTATCCTATTCACCACTAACAGTCTGAAATTTTGTGCTTCATAAGAATTTTTATAGCTTGATTTGGAGGAATTCTTAGCCAAAACTCAAGAAAAACCCTCTTCTCCTGGAAAGACCATGAATTAATCAACTTTCTGTCTGCTCTGTTTTCATAATTATTTAAAATAAAATGAAAAATGGGACATTCAGAATTCCGGGTTGGAACATACCACAGCTTGGAAAGTGTTGTGTTTGCTTTTTCAACCAAGCTTGTGTTTCCTTCAAGATAGCCTTGATTGATAATCAGGCATTATCTTCAGCATTCCTCTGGGTGCTGTTGTTTTTCTTTCAAAAATGTTAACAATGAGAAGTCCCTCCGCATCCTGTCCCTTATAGAAAATAGTGGAGCAAGAGGATTCCAGCCATAGGATCAAAGTCTATTTAATGAAACCTATTAAAAGATGCTCAGACCCATTAAATTTAAGAAAATTAAATTAAGCAAAAAAGTCTCTAGAACAGAGTATCAATCCAAACTCTCCATGGTTCAGAATACCCCCATCACCACCACCACTCCATGTGCAGGCTGGATTTATCACCAGAAAAGGGGAAACAACAAAGAGGAACCACAGGATGGAGTGCAGTAAGCATATTTATGCAGTAAGCATATATGGCCACGATCTCATGAGTTGGCTGTCTGTGATTGGCTGAGACGTGGTTGCTTAGCTACAGGAGATATACTCTTAAGTCAGGCTACAATTTATTTACACATTAGGCTAGGGCTTAGTATGTGTGGAAGCTAATTTAGGCCCAACTTCATCCCTCATGAAAAAAGTTTCTTCAGCTGAATGCACTTGGTCACTGTCTCCAAGGGAAAATGGAAAATGGTAGCAAAACCTTCATCTCTCATGTCCTGGACAACTGATAAGGATTCTATTCCATTATACATTTTTCATTTGTGAGTCATTTAGAAATGACTTCTTTTATTCTCTACAGGAAAATTGCAAAGGAGTACTTAATTTCTCAGCACGAATAAAAATATAGATGTTTAAGCCCATCTCAAAGCTTTTTTCTTTTTTGAAGTGTACAAAATACCTTTGAGTAATGCAGTAGTCCAGTCTGTGCAGAACTCTGCCATAATATGCTAATGATATTTATCCAGGTTGACTTTTCACAATACAGGAAATTTTGTCACATAAAAGTAGCCAAAAAGCACTTGAACTAAAACTGAGAAATTTTTCAGAAATTTTCTGGAACACTCAGTGTGGTCCCTGGACCAGCAAGATGATCAGTACCCAGGAACTTGCTAGAAATGTGGAGATTTGTTGTTAGAAATGTCCTACCCCACATCTACTGACTTACAAATTGTATTTGAGCAAATATAGAAGTAATGTACATGAACTTTATTTTCTGAGCATTGTGTATCCAAAACCAGAGATTTATTATATATTTGCAACAGGCCCATAGGACATATTGTTATTATCTTTAGTGTTACTAAAAAGAAACAGAGACATTGGGATGTACATCAAAATAGTCTGTAAGAGAAACTCCTCCAGAGTACAGCCTTCAGTAATAATAATCATAATCATATAAGAAGAATTAAGGAAATATTTTAGCAGCAGTACATGGTGGTTAAGGAAGCTGACTCTGGGATCAGAGAGCTTGGGTTCAAATTCTAACTCTGTCCCTCATCAAAGTGTAACTTCTTGGGCAAGTTGCTGAACATCTCTGTGCCTTGGTTTTCTCAACAGTTAAGTATAGGTTTGAAGGATCTATCTAGAGTGCAGGGGTAGGGGAAATTAGTAAGTTCAACTAAAATGCTAGGATCACAGCCTCACAGGTAGCAAGAGCTCCCCAGTCCTCCTTCCTAGCAGGCAGGACTTCCACCTCTGTTGCGTGGGTGGACTAAGGAGACCTGCAGCTTCTCCCAGGGTGACATGGCTGGTGAATATGAAGCTGATTTTACAGCCTCCAGACTCAGGCTGCAGTGGTGATGGTTTCTGCAGAGAGGAGGAGCAGCCGTTCAGGCCTCTGAATGTGAGCGTGCTTTTTTCCTATGTACTGCACTTCTCTCTATCCATGAGTGGAGCATTTCCAGATGACAGATGACTCACTGCTGCTATCTGAGTCAGAGCACAATCACCAAGCTTTCGATCTCCTTCTCGGGTTTGCTCCGGGCCCTGTCCCTTCCCTCTGTGCTCTGGCCCTAGAGAACACTCTGTCATTCTTTGCTTGCCCCGCAGCCGGGAGACTTTCAAAACAGCATGGAAACTGTCGCAGAAGGTAATGGGATCCTGAGCTGAGAGCTCCAGTTTCCCCAGAACAGCCTAATAAATAGCTGCTTCGCCTGTCTGTGTGCCAGCCCTCGGAGGCTGATTTGCATTTTGATGGAGAACTTGTGGAGATAAAGAGCCCGAACTTACAGAACGACTATCTAATGACAGCTTGTCAGGTACAAGAGGGCAGTGCACTCCAGGATAAAGCAAAATTAAAGGGGAGGAGGTCTCTCTAGGGAGCCCCTTCCATCAGCCTCCAGGCACGGGGGTCCCCAACAACAGCCCCCTGCATTAGCGTCTCTATCCAGCAGCAAAGGAGAACGCGGTAATCTGTGTTTCAGGAGGTGGCAACTGTGATCCTCAATCCAACCTCATGAGTGGCTTTTTATAACCATCTGAAAAATTACCTGTGATACCCTATTAACATGAAAAATCCTCCTGTCCACACCTTTCTGGGCATGGCCAGCCTGGATTGTGATGGCGGAATTGTCAGTGAGTAGAGGACAAAGGAGATTCCCTTACTGTCCTCTGTCTCAAAGGAAAGACTATTATCCCGGTAGCCTGAATGAGAAAGGTACTTCTCTAGTACCAAACAGCGTTTCAGGGAAAAGATGTCCAACTCAGGGAGATCAGGACCCATTGGTGTAGTGGAAGCACACGTACCTGGAAGCTCTTCTCTAGCCGTTCGCAGTGGAAGGGCTGCTAGGGCCAGGGAAATAGCGCATCCGATTTCAGGGAGTACCTGTGTGAAGGGTGCTTGGGTGCATTGAAGACAGGCTTAAGAATGTACAGGGTACCACTGAAGCCTAAGCACTGGATCACCCCAAATCATCGAGATCTTTGGCAAGAACAAAATTCTAAGTCCTTGAACAAAGTAGAAAAATATCAACTTCATCTTGAAGAAGAAATAAAAGCTGTCTATTACCTAGTTCCTTTGTTGCTCAAAATGATGATAAATGGATTAGACTGGGGGATTGAGGTTCATAATTGTCCCTGCTTTGGGCATTAGAGATTTCTTTCCTTCTATTGGACAGAAACAAAAGAGATATTTGAGGTTGGTTAAGAACCCAAAGCCATTGACCTAAGATGAAAGCAACAAGCGTGCGTGTGTTAGGAGCCAGTGTCCAGCAAGGCCCACAGCAGAAACGTCTAAGGTTTCTACAGAAACAGAGAAAAAGGAAAGACCTGCACCGAACCTGAATCAAAAGGAACCAGTACAACGAGGTCAAGGGAACGTGTTGAAGGAACCATCCAGCTTCCTGAGCCCGCCCAAACTTTGGAACACCCAAATTGCATGTTTGGTTTTGCTTCTGTTCTCCTGCTTTTAACTCGACACATTTTGTCATTATTTCTTTTGCAGAAGTGAGTGGGATGTGACAATGAGGTTACTATAGTTACTCATGTTTAATGAGTTTGGAGACTGCTCCTCAAGCAAAGAGCTTGCTCGCCCAGCAATGTTAAAGGGTAGCGGAGGGGAGATCCGTGCTGAAAGCTGCAGATGGAAAGAATAGCTAAGCTTTCTTCTTAGAGTCTTTCTCGCCAAGTGTGTGATGAGGGCATTTAGGTGGCACTCAGTTGAGCGGAATCTGACTAATTCCTTGCAAACTCATTTTTTTGTTGTTGTTGTTACTGTTGCAATTTCAATGCAGGCAATCTGTTTGTAATTGGGAAACACTGCAAAAAACCAAATAGAATTTTAAAAATCAAAATATACAAAAAGGAAAAATGATTTTGTAACACTGAGACCCATTATTTTTAAGCTACTTTTCATAGTATGAATAGATATCTAAATAAGACCCAAGCATTCCATCCTTACAAACGGGGGCTGTGTGCTTTCAAGTGCAGAAGAGAATGAAGGTGTCAGGAGGAGGTGCCCAAAACTCATTATCTGGGAGAACAAGATAAAGGGGATGCAGTTCCAGCTAAGGGTGATTTCAAATCTCTCATGCTAGTGGTAAAGACATTCAGTGTTGGGAACTCACAGAAACATTACCAAGAAAAACAAAAAGGAGAATCTGGGCAGCCAGGCATGTAGGAATTATTCCAAACTACAGACACGCGCAAATCTCCTTTGGAGTCTTCCTCCTCTAAAGGGAGCCAACCCGAACAGCCAGGACCACCTCATGGCTTAGGCAGAGAACTCTTCTATGTCCTATTAGTGTAACTTCGAAATACTTACATTAATATGATATTGCCTCACGTAGTTCTGAAAATATGGAAAGACTAAAAATGACAGTTAGGCTATTAGTAAAGAACATATTCTAAAGCATATGTAGGTATATGAACATCTAACTTAGACTCTTAAGCTTACAGGAAAAAAGGAACACTTCTTTTAGTAACAATGCGAAAAGCCCAAACCTAATGATGATGGTGTTAACAATGTCACGTAAAGTTCGCCTATATTTGGGTAAAGAAGAGGCTAGAGAGCAAAGTTCAGCTTTCATAGGAGAGAATGTAATCTGGGAAGTGGAGAAGTTAATTAAAATGTGTCTTTTTTCCCATCTTAGGAAGATCAGCTTGCTTCTGAAGCCAGCTGTCTCATCCCAGAGCCACAGTCAGTGGTGGGCCAGTCTGAACTACAAGGGCTCTAAGTGTAAACTCCATACCATATTTCAATGGCTCAATACTAACTAAAATAATAATAGTATAACAATCTCATTAATAATTCTGATATTGGGGCTGGAGCGGTGGCTCAGCAGTTATAGCACTTGCCTGGCATGCAGGAGGATATGGGATCAAACCCCAGCACCACGTACACCACAAAGTGTCTGAGCAATGAAAGCCACATGAAAAACTAAATAAAGTTGATTATCTCTCTCTCACACACACTGTCTGTCTTTTAAAAAATAAGTTTGATACTGATTCACTTTGGGTAATATTTTGGATGAATTGGATTAAATAACAGCACTATCATTTATTTCATCAGTCTTTTAATTTAGATATGAAACTTTGAAATTCCACATATGGCTCACTTCATATCACTATTCCACTGAATAGAACAAGGAGGTCCTTGAATAAGGAACTAGTTGTTGGCAAGGTTAGCTACTTGGACTTTTTTCTTGGAGAAAGAAGATTGCATTACTTTATGTAGTTTCTAAGAGTTGACAGCCTGATTAGCCCACGTTGTATATGTATTTTGTGTAACCACCGTAGAAAGGTTGACAAAATCGTTTGTACTTGGTAAAAAGAATTACTTGCAGCTAGCAATACTAGCACTCAGGCTGCAAATGAGTAGGCAATGGGCTTGTGTGTGTATGCATGTGCACATGTGTGCTATGCACATGTGTGCTAGGTGTGACTAGAAAATAATGTGTGGAGAGACTTGTGTCACAACAGTAATAGGAAGTAGCTTTGACCTTTCCATAGGCGTTGTGAGAAAGCCGGCCTGCATACCACCATTTCGCAGGTGCTCTGCCAACCTTCTACGAAAGAAGCGATGGGTAAATCCCACAGGTTAGGACTGTACGAGACCCCTCTTCCTAACGGTGAAAATATATGGCTCATTCGTAAACGGATCATTGTATCTTGCTGGGTCAGGTCCAAAATGGCTAGAGTTGGGCTCTCTCGCCAAGACTCCCATTGGACTATGTTATGCTCTATGCGATGTTTTGAGGGGGTCACCAAGGTTGGGAACTGGCTATGTTGTGGTTAGTGTGAGTCAAGGTCAGAAACCCTCTGCTTCAGTATATGAAATCAAGGTCATACACATCTGCTTGTGAGTGTGGCCCTCTGGATCACCTGTTGGCAGGTGCCTTCTTTGTTCAGACTGTATATAAAAGGGCCATGGAAATGGCTCAGGGAAGCAAATGGAACTGGCTGAGGGCTGGCAACCACATAGGCAAGTCTCCTATCCCAACTGCGTCTTCCTCCTCCTCCACCTGCCGGGATCCCCATTCTGTCCTCTGAGCGCATCCTCCATATGGCACCTATGCATTACCTGCCCTGGGCTGGTGAAGAAGCATACAGAAGCCATCTTTAAGTTGGTAACTACTCATTCAAGTTCTTTGACTCAGGGGAGTAGCAAGAGTCAAAACTTCAAGGAATTATAAAATGCTTACTGGATTGAATGCAATGCAAGGTTGAAAACAGGAAATTTACTTTTCTAGTTTTAGCTACATGAGAGTAACTGAAGTTCACTGACAGTCTCTAATCCAGAGGCGGTTTCTAAGCAGGTGGTTCTCCAGGACCAGCACTCACCACTGTCAGCTGGAGGAAGTCTCAGAGCCCCCACTGCTGGGCCTGTCTCCAAAGCTTCTTCACAGGTCTGCAGGCCTGAGCCCCTGCATTGCTGAACTTCCACGTGACACTGCCCCAGTGCTGGTTTTGCTCATGCGCACCCTATTTTGAGAACCACTGGACTAATTTTTTTTTCAGTGATCCAAAAACATAGCAGTAAAAAGAATTTTACCAATTTTTGCAATTCCACATAAAAACTATAGGCAGAAAAGCTGTGTAAGCAAACACTGCCTGCTCTAAAGCTTACAATTATTTGAAGAAAATCATTTTTGTGTAAAGAATTGATCTCTCAAAATATGTTACTCTTTTTCTCAGTAATCCACTGTTTTTTTCTTTAAAAGCTTCTTTTTAGTTCTTAACATAATGAGGAAAACAGATTAATTCTTTATGCTCTGCATAGAGAAAAATTAGTTTGGAATATCTCGTACTGAGCCAATGTATGATTATATCATCATCTGAAGGGATGGAATTTTCTAGAGAAAAAGGAAAATATCAACATATTTCAGAGCCATTTTCTCAGTTTATAACTGAGACTAATGACATTTTCCCCTTCACAAATACATTACCACTTCCTCATAAGAAGCTCAAGATTTTATGTTAGTTTGATAGAAATGTGGTCAAAGTCTTTAAATCTCTAAAACACATAAACAAAATAAATCTGTCATCTTTAACATCAAATTCATGAATGTTATAATATTAGGCATTTTAAATTTCCATAGAATAAAATGTATTTTTTTTTTGTAAAAAATGCTATCAGGAAACAGTTCTGGGTTCCTTCTAGTTTAGACCACCAGCAAAGATAATTAGGACAGTTATTCCTTCAATATCTAGTTTCAATGTCAGTGTGTATTATTGATCTTTCTATGCTGAGCTTTTACTGCTAACTTAAACTCAACATCCTTTGTCTTTTAAAGTTCTGTACAATCTAAACCTAATACACTTGTTCACAATTATTTCCTCAACACAAGTCTTTGGTCAAACTTTTTTCTTAGGCCTGGAGTGGTGGCTCGGCGGTCACGGCACTTGCCTGGCATTCGCAAGTACGAGAGTTCAAACCCCAGCACTACATACCCAATGACATCTTGGAGCAATGAAAGCCAAGTGAAAAACCAAATAAAATTGATTCTCTCTCTCTCTCTCTCCCTCTCTCTTTAAAAAAAAATAAATTAAAAAATAAAAATAAATTACAATAAAAACCCTTTTCCCTTAGAGGCCTCCACATTTGCCTTGTGTTGTCTAGCCTTGGCCTTCTCCTCTCTTGCTGAACCCTACGTACTTTCCCCTGGAAAGTTTTTACTAAATCAACTCTCACTGAACACAAACTTTTCTACCGAGCTACTGCTATCATTGCCTGTATTAATAACAACCGGTTACGTTATCAACGTTTATAAAAATCTAAAACAAGTCACGTACCACGGTCATTAAGAGAATGTAGGTAGTGTTGACATCCCTGTGTTAGTAAGGAAACTCCAAGTCACTCACGCAGTCATTAAGAGGCAGGGTGGAGATTCTATTACAGATCTCCAAGTCTCGCAAAATCATGTGCGTGTAGGCACCGCTACACTGAACTGCATGGTGTCCCTCAAATTGTTAATAGGTTATGATATTTGAACGCGTATGGAGTGTTTTACTATACAGAAATGAACACTTAAGTTTCTTTTGCTTTAATTGGAATTTAGCTTTAGTTGTATATTTAAAAGAGGTACCTGTATTTTCTTAAGCCTTAAAAGCTCAAATCACTACACCTCTATTTTATTTCTTATGAATCTAGTGATTTTGTGTTTAATTTAAAAAAATTCACTTTTGCTTCAATAAATGCCCGATTAATTAATAAACTCGGCAGGCTAATTTCCCTAGATATTTAATACATTTATGAGTAAGATTAATTTCTTCAGTCATTTCAAACCACAGTCCAGATTAATCTGCTTTTTTCCTCAGGCTTTTTAGACGATCAACAAGGCAGAGTTGTAAATCTATGTACTTTTCTCTTTCTAAGAATGGAAACAACCCTTGTAAATATAACAAAATTGGAAATTCAGTAAATCATACTCCCCTGAATGTACGTAGCATGTTTGTTTAAAAGCACAAATAAGCCATTCATTAAATTTAAGATTTGTTACTATATGACAGCCCTCATATTCATTCTATCACTTATACCATTTTTTCCTCATTACTAATTTCCATGCATTATGAAGGAAGCCTTTGATGGAGGTAGCAACTTACCAACAATTTGGGAACAGGAAGGCAGAATTACTGCCATGCCAGGTCTGAGACCACTTGGTTGATACTGTAGACCTTGAGAGCATCATTTATCCTTTAGAAATTAATGACAGATGTGAAATGCTAGAGAAATCTTTCAGGAGTATTGAACTTGCTCCAGTATTTATTGAATTAGATCTCTCTCTCTCTCTTTTTAATACACAGGAATCTTAGATCTCCCTCTCCACCCACTTTTCCCCCTTATTGTTATTTAATGATAGTAAATAACCATCATACTGCTGATAGATTTTTATTATATAATTTGAGATGAGGTTCTGTATCACCAAACCACATTGCAAAACTGATTCGCAATCTTTTCTGATATTTTGATTTAGAGGGATCTGTGGTCTGGGTGTTTCATGTATTTAGAAACCCATTTATGCCTTTTCTTTGGCCCATCTCCTAGGATTTGCCACAATTGCACAAAATCAATGCTTGGATTATCACATTGTGGCTAATGAGAGTCCTTTAAGCAGATCTTTTATTGCTGTGTAGCATAAAAACGTCATGAGACTCTTGATTTTTATTGCATGAAACCAGCTTTTCTCCAAAACTCTGGTTCTTTTCAGTGAAGAAGAGCATTGGAGGACAGCATTTGACCATGGCAAGAGAGTCCAGAGAGGGCTGATGAGAGGCCAGGTAATGGTAGCGAGTCCATGTTGGTAACAGCACTGCAGAAGGATATCAGTTTACTATTTATACGTTCATAGCAAATTTCCCAAACTTATTCAAATGACATGCTAAATCAAAAACACATTTACATTTCCTCCTTCAAGCATAGAGTCTTCCTCATTCTTCCTTTTTACCAACTTTACCATGATATTTAAATGTCACAGGAAACTACGTGTTTGATTTAAAACACTGTCCAGCCCTCGCTTGACAAGAACCAAGTGGTCATGACTGTCGCTTCTCTGTTGCTTCTTTCTGTCTTTTGTAACTTATGCATCTTAAGCATCTTTCTTTAGGAGATTTATTGGCAGACAATTCAAACAAAGGATTTTAAAATCAATTGCTTGTGGTTTATCTGATTTTTCCAAGTACAGAAATTGCTGAATGGTGGATAAGTTTCCAGATACTTTTTGGAAGTATGTTTAACCCACAGTGCTACTCACCAGTAGCACTGGAAATGGAAAAGTTTCTCTCCTTCACTCAGGTAAAGCAACGGTCTTGAACACTGTTTTATATTCTAACAATGCTTTGGCATTGTTTAACCTTCAACAACTTACTTACTCATTCAACAAATATTTGACAAGCCTTTTTCTCAGTGCACCTTCAGTTTACGAAATAGAACATCGTCAATATCACATTCTCCTTTATAGTCTCCCTGGAATGTATCATCCTCTTTCTCTTCCTCAGAACTAACAAGTATCCTGAATTTTGAACTGTATTTTTTTAAGAGAGGAAAACAGAGAAAGAGAATCAATTTTACTTAGTTTTCCATGTGACTTTCATTGCTCCATCACTTTGTTGTGTACGTGGTGCTGGGGATTGAACCCAGGTCCTTGTGCATGCCAGGCAAGTGCCATAACCAGGAAGCCACCGCTCCAGCCCCTGAATTTTGGATCTAATATTTTGTTGATAATATACAGAAATCCCCAAACCATCTTGTACTTTGAATAATTTCATTGTATATAAATGGAACAATGCTTTATGTGTTCTATGTTTATTTGCTTTTATTACTTAAAACTGTATTTGAGAAATTCATCCACATTGACCCATGTAACTACCTTATTTATAATTGCCACTGTATATTATCTATTATGTGATTAGAGCAAAATTTTCCTCTCTCTCTTCTATTGGAACATATTTTGTCTAATTTTGCTTTTTTTCCGTGATTTTTTTTGGTATTTCAACAATGGTCATGTAGGCATCCTTGAAGTCCCCTGGTGACATGCACAAGAGTTTCTTTAGGAGATGGATGTAGGGTGTGATTGTGGGGCACAGTGAAGGCTTCTCTCTGGCACTACTGCATAGTAGCCTGATGGTATCCAGGTCTTCAGTACATTTTTGTACTAGGTTATTCATATTATTTTCTTCAATATGAGTTCTTTATATAATGTGTATACTAATCTTCTAAATATGACTATGTATCAAAAATATCTTCTCCCAGGTTTTAACTCATCTGTTCACTTTCTTCATCGGTCTTTGGATTGACAAAGTTATTAAAATGACATCTGCTTTAGCAACACATTATTTTATGATTCATGGTTAGTAGCTATCTTTTTGTTTGTTTGCTTTTTGTAAGAGTACATTCCTTATTCTAAATTAATTAAAATATCCTGATTCTTTTTTCATTGTTTTAGGGGGGTGATGGTTACCAGGGATTGAACCTAGGGGCACTCAACCACCAGGCCACAACCCCTTTTTGTCCTGTGTGATTTTGCATCAGGAGTGTAATTACCTTTGAAATAAGGGGTAAAATCAGGTAGGGAACACTCTGAAAATGGGAGGGTGATCAGTTAACTGGAGGAGGGTGGGGAGGGGAGTGGGGAGGAAGGAGAGAAGGGAGAAACAGTGGAAGGAGGTTGCCCTGTCCGTGCTGTGTGTGTTTGAATGGACCACCATGAATTCCACCTTTATGCACATCTATAAAGTACCTGTTCACAAAAACAATAACTAGATGAGGGGAAGATAGAGAAGTGAGGTTTGGGGAGAAGGGAGGGAGGAACAGGCTCTGGGACCTGAACAGGAGCCAGTTCTACTCCATGTTTTTGCGATCATGTCAGAACGAACCTCAGTTATGCATAGCTGTAAAGCACTAATGAAAGCATTTAAAAAAGCCTGAGTACATTATCAAAGGAGCTTGGAGGTTAATCTCTATTTCTTGGAAGATTGTACATAATATTAGCATTATCTGCTTTTTAAAATATTTGGTGTAAGTCATATGTGAAACTGTCTAGACCAGACAATTTCTTCCTATAAAGATTTTTAAATTGCTAAGTGACTCAGTAATTCAATGATCTTTATGAGAAGCACTCATATTGGATCTACTACATCAAAATTATGTTCCTTTTTATGTTCCTGCCTTTGGCAGCTTTTTTTCCTCTTAAACAATATTTCCAGTTGATAATAGTTATTAGTTTTTTTTTTCCTTTTCAAACTGTCAAATTTTCAGTTTGTTATCTTTTTCTACTTTGGTTTTCTATTTTGATGCCTCCTATTCTGATACTTCTTTCATTCTTTCTTGGGGATTACTTTGTTCTCTTTTTCAACTTTTAAAGTTGGTATGTTAACTCATTAAATTTCAGCTTTTCATCTTTGCTCATTGTTATGGTTTGAATCTGGAATGTTCCCTCATAAACTTGTGTGTTGGAGATGGTCCGCAATGCAGAGGGCTTTCAGTCAACGGATAGGTCAGGAGGGCTCTGACCTCAGGGGTGAGCTAATCCACTGGCAGCTGAATGTATGCTGGGAGGTAGGTCGCTGTGCCCTGGAAGGGCTGCTCTTCTCCCTGGCCTCGTCCTCTTTTGCTGTCTCTGTTCCTGGCTGCTGTGAGTTCAGCAGCTTCCCTCTGCCATGCCCTTCTGCCGTGATGGTTGGCCACATCCCAGGACCTGAGCCGTGGAGCCCACCAACCGTGGGCTGGGACCTCTGGAAGCAGGAGCCAAAATGAACTTTTCATCTTCCAGACTGTCCTTGTCAGGTATTCTGGTCCCAGTGACACAAAGCTAACATGCTATTATAAGCCGTTAAGGTGGTCCATTTCTGTCTAAATATCTATTTAACTGTATCTCACAGATTCTGGATTCTGACATTATTCACTGCATTACTTTATTCTGTATAGAATTCATTCTAGCTGCTTGTTTGAGGCATGGGTAATGAGGAAGTACTCCTTTTTATAAACACCCAAATACCTGAACTTTCTCATTTTCTGTTTGTCACAAGTTTGTAACTGAATCATGCTACAGGTGGAGATCAAGTTCTGTAATTTTCTGTAATTTTTATGATATACTGAATTATTTTATAATCTTGTACATGGCCACTTTTCAAAGACATTCCATTCCTGATTGCAGATAAAGTTTATTCTACAATAACTGGAAACCACATTCCCTGTGTCTCCTTTAGAAAAGAGCCATAAAAGAAGATAATTAGTCCTTTGGGGGGGCAGAGAAATGTTGATAATTTTTATATGCATATTATTTTATCCTGAATGTAAGCACAAAGTTTCTGGACTGGTTCTTTACTAAAATGCAGTCAAGGATAAACACAGACAGCTATGTCTTCAAGCAGTGGAAGATCTTTCAGTCAGTTGGGTAACGGAGCAAGCTTCACTTGGTGGGTGCAGGGGAGATGGGTGTTTGAGTGAGGTTTGGGGAGAGCATGGGCAGGGGCCCAGTAGAGCAACAGCAAGGGGAGATGGTAAAGCGGGTCAGTGGGAGTGCAGTCAGGCCAGCTGAGTTTGCTCTGGCAGTTCACAAAGTTAGCACTTTGTCCTGCATAGACACTGGGAGACGAGGCCCATTCAAAGGAATGGCTTTCAGGTGCTTGAAAAAGACCCTTCTGAGTTAGAGGAGGAACAGAGTCACAATTTTAAGTCCCTTAGAAAATAAAACAACACACACACACACACACACACACACACACACACACACACACGAAAAGCAAGGGAGGTCAGGGCCTGTACTGGACTTGATTGAAACCAACACAGAGTTCTGGTGGTGCCAGGTTTCCTCAGGTGGACATTTCAATGTGGGTGGTGGCCACCTGGGGACTCAGCCC
>PVKS010029842.1:0-24966 GCA_004027875.1 Aplodontia rufa | reverse complement strand
ACAAAGCCTCAAACTGAATGACTTTCAGTGCAACAGGGGCGAAAGCTCCCTAGGTAACTTGGAGGTGTAGGGAAGGGGATGGGGAGGGGGGAGGGTATATGAAGAACTCATAGGAGTCGGGTGATGGGGAAGATGGGGGAACCATTCCAGAAGCCGATGTTATTCCTACACTAGATACCCATTTAACACATGAGTTCTTCTGGGGGAAACGGAAATAGATGAAACCCATAGTAGCTTATCTATGCGTTAGCATTACCCCTGGTTATCAAACTTTATACACATTGATTGCTACAGTTCTGACAATGTTTCCCCCTCATCTGTATCCTGTATCGCAATATACTTCTAATAAAGGTGGAAAAAAAATTGTATGTCAACAATAACAAAAAACAATCAATTGGCAGCCAAAGCCTCTATAGTTGTGGCAGGGTAATGGAAAAGGAGAAGAGAAAAAACATGGATGAGCCTACCTTAATATACAAATAATGGCCAAATAATGCTGTGACATTCTGTTCAAAGGTCTTATAATAACCGAAATACACTACAGACACAGGAAATTGAGTTGGCTTAAGAAAAAAACCATCAGAATTTACAACTTGTGCCCCTCAAAGTTATGCATATTGTAATCCCCTCAGTATATGAAGTAGCTGGTTCGGGCCAGAAGCATTTAAGAGTCCCCTGCTTTGTCCACTATCAATCAAGAACAACCTAGTACTTCTACATTCAGGGCTCTTATAAATATTATCCTTTTTTACTGTCCCATGATGTGAAAGAGACTCTAAACCATTTAGGAAGATGTATCAAATTTTTATACCACACAATACTTAAGTTGAGAGAGGGGATTGATTTTAATGAGTGAAGTCTACTATGTTACATTTAAATAATTATTTTGACAGTGATTTAAAACATCACAGATTTTTACATTATGAATTGCTATCTACATATATGCCTTTGTACATATTTAAGTAACGTTAGTTTAAAAATGTTTCAAGTTAAAAGTGGAATCCACTAGGATTTCTTTTTCCCCTTTTAATGGGATCTGCACAAAATATGAGATTAAACACTTGGATTAGCAAGGCTGGAGATGGACAGAACTAGCTTTAATTTCAGGTCTACCATTTATAAATGTTGTAATCCTGGGCAAATTACTTACCTCTGAAGTCTCAGTTTTCTCATTTGTAACATAGGGATACTGACAACTCATATTGAAGGAAGGGTCACTGTGAGTATTCAATGCCTCAAAAGTGACTAAGCTTAATACCCAGCATATAGTAACAAACATTTAGTTTAGCAGAGAGACTGAACTCCAGGAGGCTAAAAGTAAGTTTGACATCAGTCAAAAGTATACTTCTGTTTACTTTATCTAAATCCATCATAAATAAGAAGACAATAAAAACCTGACTGAATTATATGTATATCTGTGACAATACACAATCATTTAAAAAAGGAGTGGGGGCAGTTATATTACTTTAGAAGGACTCCTACCATTCTAAAAATACTGTCCTGCAGCTGTTTAAAATTTATTTTTTTAGACCATAGCACCACTGTTTGGTTGTTTCCAATTTCTAAAACCACAAATAGTAAAAGTGTACTCAGTCTACTGCAAACATAAATAGCAAATGCACGCTTCAGCACTTTTTAAAGGATATGGAAATTGGCAACAAAAATGCAGTTCATGTTGAAAATTTACGACAGTCCTGCCATATTTCTTCAGAAATACAATCAGGTAAAAATTAGGAAGATCTCTACCAGCTGGGTGGTATTTTTATGTTTTTTTACTTATATTTTCACTAACTGAAAGACCTCCATTATGCAACTTCTGGCACTTGATAAAATAGAGCAATAGTACCTTTGCTAAAACCACAGTTTCTTTGGTTATGTTTAGCATTACACAAACATTTTTCACCTTAGATATCCTTTTGCATTAGGGTGTTTAATCTTAAATTGACTAAAGGGAATATCTTTTTACAGAATATTATGTTTTCTGGATGTCATTAAGCAGAAGAATTGTATTTTTATGACTTCTTAAACATTATGTGTTTTAATTATGAGGCATTTGGTTCCCCAAAAATATTATGAAAACTGCTTAGGGTGAGAAAACAAAGAGAGGGAAGCACAGGGAAGACAAATTTGTTGTGTTTATTAATTTTTAAAAAGAGAAGAAAAAACACTCTTTACAAAATATATAAAAAGTCACAACATGGATTTAGTGTCTCATCCTAGTTATGGGTACATCTAAAATAACGTACCCTTACCTTCTGAAGAGGAGAAAAAAGAGGAAAACATCTCTGGTTCAAAAGGTAAAAATACCTAATGCTTAATGTTAAACTTGACAATGGGGAAAAAAGTTTTGTCACCCGGAATAATTATTCAGTATTTTATTTTTAATTTCAAGATTAAAATTCGTACTGCTGAATGTTTAAACTATGAATACTGAACATTACATTCTTTAATCTTTTGATGTATTCAGTAAAAGTTTTTGACATTCCAAATAAAACAAAAAATTGCTGAATTAACACTGAATGAATAAAAGGAAACAAAAAGGTACTTGATCATTTCAGATAATTTTTGCTTTTCCTGATGAAGCCCAGTATAGTGATATGTTCCTATAACCAGGTCCTCTGAAGGCTAAGGAAGGAGGATCACTTGTGCCCGGGAATTCAGGGTCAGTCTGAGTAATGGAGAGTGAGAGCTCACTTCTCAAAAAAAAAAAAAAAAAAAAGTACATACTGTGATCTAATTACTTAAATGACTTGAAAGGGAAATCTAAAAGGAATGTTTAAGTAGCTCCTGTTTTCATGGAGGTTCTTCTTTATATGCATTTTTACCAATAAACATGGCTAAAATTCACTAAATGTTTAACTAGATAAATACTTAAATGTCTCTTATAATACACACTTTTTAAACTAATTAAAATAATACAAAAATCAAATTAAAACATGCCTTGTAAACAAAGATAAGACAAAAAGAAACGTTCTGGAGTATTTATAAAAAAATTAACTTTGTTATGTTTTAATTTACTAAAAACAAGATCAAGACAATAAAACTTGCTTTTCTCGGCATCTTATATATATTCCATCAGCAGTACTTCTTTACCCATGTCTTCTACTAGGCATTTGAATTTATTTGAAGATAAATATTTTTCTTTGAATTTACAAACTGGAAAATAAATGTACCACCAAATAAAATCTCAAAAAATATCCAAATCACAACAGAACTTAAGAAACATAAAGATGCATTATTCTCATCTCTAGTTAGCATCTATTCAAAACTGAAAATTATAAAATCATTCAAACCTAATTTTTTCCTACTTTGGATGCAGTTTAAATAAACTTGGTAATATTGCATTACTGTCTCAAAGTTCTCAATTTATCTTTTGGTCTGGTGAGCAAGATATTATCCGAAAGGTTAGCTATTTTAAATTGCCCATTATTACTTTCAAATAATACTTAATCATATTTTTCTAAAACAAGAGTTGGTCTAATCAATACGAAAGCCAGGAAAAAATAATATTTTTAAAATAAGTTTTCAGAATAAGAATATAAATTCCAATCATGCAGGGATTTTTCATTGGAAATAGGATCACTTTTATAAAAAGAAAATGGAGTGTTGTTTTGTATTTAGAACTGTAGAAAAAAATAAAAGTATAAAAGTATACCTCACTTACTGTAATCCTAAGTTCTGAGATGGAAAGAAATACAAAACTAAACCCTAGCAGTTAACGGTACATACAAACCTTGCAATTTAAAACTACCAACTTTTCTTGTAATGCTTTATAATAGCTTTTAAATAAAATACTGCTTTTTCCTTAAATTAACATGAGAGAAAGGAGAGAAAATAAAAGACAAGAACTAGTGCCTATACAATAGAATAAATATATGAAAATTTAACTTGTGAAAACAAATCAAGTCTCAGAATTTAGGGTAACCACGTTAACAATAAATCAATCCCCAATCTATAACACTCACTTAAAAGAACATCCATTTCTAAGTTGATGAAATAAAACAATTTTGAGGAAAACTAATCCTGGTTAATTATATAGCTGACAGGAATGGTTTTTTTGACTATGTAAGGGGCTATCTCTTCTTAATTAGATTTACATAGCCCTTGAGTTACACAGCTACGTCACACTGCCTGAAATTATAATATTTGGAACAATAATGTCTTAACTATTACTATTAAATAGGTATCTATTAAATTATAACTATTAAGTAGGTATCTATTCTTTTTGAGTAAACATACTAACTTCTACAAACAATTATGTTAAGCTCTGAATAACCTAAAAACAAATCATATGCTTAAGGGCACAGAAAAATGTAAGAAAAGAGCTACAAACAGAATGATTATAACATCTTCTCATACTGTTAACTTTCTGTACAAATATTTGTGTTATTTTATAACATTTTAAAATCTTAAAATAAGAGTTATAATTAATCTTCTACTAGTGCTTTACAAAGGCTGCTGTCATCTTTGGAGATAGTCTCTTTAAAACTGGAAATATATACCATTTTATATTTCAAAATTTATTAACCCAAAGAAAACAAGCTGTACTTATTTTTTTAAATATGTTAAAATATTGTTATACTGAAGTAAATTTATGATTAACAAATATTTCAAATATAATCAAATATATTTTTCCTTCCTAGAAAAAACCAATTCAGTTTAATTTTCGAGTATTTTTCACACCAAAGCTTTAATTACATACAAACAATGTAACCTGGGACCTACACTGGTCATTTGAGGAACTGCCAATTAAACCATGAACCTTCACAGTTCAGTAACACCTTAAATAATCTTATGAAAAAATTACTTTGTACACATTGATTATTTATCCGTATTGAGATCATTTCCTGGGGAGCTGGAGCAGTGGCTCAGAGGTTACGGTGCTTGCCTGGCATGTGCCAGTGCACAGGTTCAAACCCCTGCACCAGGTACACAACAAAGTGTCCTAGCAATGAAAGCCACGTGAAGAACTAAATAAAATCAATTCTGTCTTTCTCTCTCTCATTGTCCCTCTCTTTAAAAAAAAAAAAAAAAAAAAATCCTGGGCTTTTTCTAATATAACAACATACAAAAAGAAAAAAATAGTAATCACAAACTATTTTTCCCACATTACAGTCAGTCAATAAACCCTTCTAAATATTGAAGAGTGACACTGGTAGGTAATTCAATAGTTAGATGATAATTCTTCAGCAGTTTTATAGTAGCATAATTTTTCACATTACTTAAAACCACTGTTAAACCTATAACACATTTTCTGTTTCACTGCGGGTATTTTTTCTATATTTAACCCTAAAAGTAATATCTTTTATCTGTCAGTAGTACCAAAAGCATTCATAACTCAGAAATGTTTTCTTTCTTTGCAATGCATGACTTTGAACTCAGATTTTTCAAAGATCAGTTAAACATTATGTTTCTTTAAGACCTAAGCCTTATTTATTTGAGTCTGTGGCTTAAATGAAAAGAATTTTTCTGTTCCAGGGAAAGTCAGTTTGAATCTGAAACACCATAATCTGGCTTCCATCTAGCAAATGTCTGCAGGATAGTCACTTAGTCAAATACTACATTTCCCCCATCAACCAAATCACAAACTATAAGAATCATTACTCTATGCAACAACAAAAAAAAAAAAAAAGAAGAAAAGAAAAACAAAATAAGAGGAATTAAAACATGTATAATTTAAAAAATCACTAGTAATATATCATAAATGTAAATAGTTACATAACATTTTTCTATTTGGAAACTATTTAATAATATCTTAACGTGTACCTATAATGAGTGCCAGATTTATAAGATGCCATGGGCCTCTATCATCATTTACAAATTTAATTGTATTACTATATATTATTTGTCCATATAATTGATATATTTTCATTGTCAAATTCTCTAAAAACTTACCAATTTAATATTTTCAGTATTAAAATAAGTATGAATGAATATATTATCAAAAAGTTAGTCCAAAATTAAAATGTCTAACAAAACATTAACGCATTTACTGTTTTTACTGAGTTTTTTTAATTACAAACTTAAGATGCTAAAATGACATTTATTTAAGCATGGCTGGCAGAGTAATCTAACATATTATATGCTAACAGTATTTATTATGTGCAAAGTACTGTGTGTAAGTACTTTATATTTGTGAGCCTCCCTAATGTTCAAACTACCCTTCAGTTTATAGATAATTAAAATAAGGTTCAAAGGGATTAAGTAACTGAACAGAAGTCACACAGTTATTAAGTGACAGTGTGGTTCCAAAATCCATGCTCTTTAGGCCTACCTACCCTTATAAGCATCACAGTAAAATGTGAATTTTTTTTAAATGCAAAAAAAACTATTACATTCACTAATATTAATTCCTGGATTAAATATGCAAAACATTCTTATTTAAGCATACTACTATAATCCATATACAAAATTATTACACTTATAATAAGTTATTACTCTGTACCTTATTCTCCTCTACACTGAAACAAACAAAATAAAATTCAAGTTTACAATTATCAATTTTAATTAAGCATGTGTATAAATCTACACAAAACACATACATAATATTTCTTCATGAAGAATTCAAAGTAACTTACGGAAATCAATCATAAAATATTTTCTGATAATTAGCAACAAATATAATAAAATAAGTAAATGCATACATAAAGCTCACTGCATTAACCAAAATTTTATATTTGTTTGAGTGAATAGATAACAAATCACTCATTTTATTTTAATCTGGACTACAAATCACCTTTTTAAAGTCTTAATGATCCCTAGATTTTAAAATACTAAATTTTGACAATCCTAGAGTTTAAGGTAAGAATTGATAAATGCAAACAATCTCAAAAACTTCCAAACTAAAAATGCAAGTAAATCATTTCTAATAATTTGGTTTCCTATTCACTCAGAAAAGAATTTTACTTCTTTTTCCAGGGAATAATGTTTCATATTTAGTTAAATACAGGAAGTCACACCACCAGAGGAATGTGATTATCTATAATGAGAGTTATTCCATATTCTTATTTTAAAATATAAATTAATATATCAACACATTCTATGTTGTTTATGTAATCTTTAAAATACTACTAGCTGAAACTGAAAAAAAAAAACATAATTGGGATAATTCCATACCGGGCATAATCATTCTTCACAGAATTTTTATTAGCTAACATGGAATGGATTATAATAAATGTATTTCACACATGCTATTTCTTATTCAGTAGGAAGTACAGAATAGGATGGAGAAAGGTTCTAGCCAAATCTTCATTCAAATTGAGCATTCATGGATGCCACTGTAATTGAAAGACATTTACAAACAGATAACTGTGGACCTCATTTTTCTTTAAAATGATGTCTTTCACATCTGTTCCAACTAAAACATTCATGTTCTTAAACCTTACCTGCCTTATGCTTAGTTTATAAAACATTAAGGTTTTATATTGCTTTAATTTACAAATAGTTAAGCTCGTAAAATATTGTTCAAATTTAAAACTATATTAACATGGTAAAAAGGAGCATGGCATGCGTACCCAATCAACATTTTATATCCATAATTTCCTAAATTTTGAAACTTCACTTCTTTTGACTGACCCTCATGCAATCTCCTAAAATGGTACAAATCAATTTTAATATTAAGGTGACTTCATGTTTAATTTTACTTTGAATATATCCTTCAGAATAAGGAACCAAGTTATAAAAATTAGAAATCAAAATCAATACTATTATTTTTCAATATTTCTCTTCTTTTGACCTACCCAATAATAGAAATTAAAAATAAAATAAGTCATACACTATTTAAAAATGCCATAAGAAGGGGTGGAGTAGTGGCTCAGTGGTTGGAGTGCTTGCCTGGCATGCAAGACCTAGATTCAAACTGCAACACCACATACACAACTAATTGTTGAGGAATAAAGGCCAGATGAAAAAATAAATGAAATTAATTCTCTCACTTCCTCCCTATCTTAAAAAAAAAGATTTTTTAATTAATGATACCTTTCTTGAAGCTTCTATAAAATTTTAAGATTGCAGATAATTAAGAAATAGATTAAAAAATAAGAGATCCAGTATGATTCAAAAACAAAATTATAAGAGAAAGGAAAATAGTTATGGTCTTCCAAACTTCTAAGTGAAACCTTATTTAAAAAGCAAAAATCTACAACATGAATATTATTATTTATCTGACAGCAAATTTTAAAAAGTGATTACAAAGTCCATGGAAACATAATCAGATTGATTTCACTCATTGACCTTTTGTATAAAGTTGTCAAATGTCCCATTTAAGAAAACTGACTACATAATTTTATCCACCTTACTTAAGAGCTAACCTCAAAAAAACTAGTACAATATCACTACTCCTCCTGTCTCTACTTTAAATGCTGTTGTTAATTTAGTATATTTATCTAGAATAGGTAATGAGTATTTCTCAATAATATAAATCTGATATTTTAAAACAATATAAAATTGTACTTAATATAAAAAGAAAAATTTGTTACAGATGTAGTACTTGTACTGTTTACTCTAATTTTCAGGTGCAGATATTCAGCATATAGAGAGATTGCAACAGAAATTGAAGACACTCTATAAATGTTTGTACATACAAATAAAAAATAGCTAGAGAGCAATTACAAAGCAATGTCAAACTCAACACAGTAAAGTGTAACTATACACAAATAATGATAAACAAACATTAAATATAACATAATCAAAGCTAAAACTATTGATGGTTGACTCCACAAAGTAAGCATTCTACCATGGATTACAAGGATGAACTGACACATGCTCGCTTGACAGAACACAGGAGACATAAAGCAGATGACGAAAAAGATACTGAGGAAGCAGAAGAAACAAAGAGGAACTGAAGATAAGACGAAAAATTAAAGGAGGTGCAGGTCATAAAGTTAAAAACTGGCACTTCTACCCAACTATTCAGGTCAAAATCTCAAGTGCCACACTTTCCTCTCCCTTACATTCTGTAGCTAAACTATCACCTATTCCTGTTAATTCTACCTCCTAAAACCTTTAGTTCCCATATTTAGTTATCCTGTAATACAATCCATTGTCGTATCTCTCAAATTAACTACTTTTAGGTCTTCCAATTTAGTCAGTCTTTCTTGGTCTGTTTGAAATTTAAATTGGGTTGTGTTACTCAAAAAAAAAAAAAAAAAGCTTTCAATGAATTACCAACACTTTCAAACCAAAGAATCTTAAACATTATGTGTTATTTGGTTCTCACCTGTATTTCCTGTACCTTCCTAGCCTCCTGTTCAGCCTTCTGCCTAGGCCATGAAGGAGTCGGATGTGTCTCTATTCCTCACTTACAACCTGGTTTTTTTTCCTCTCACCTCTAGGAAAGCTGTACGACTTTCTAAAAGAAGTCCTCCTTGACCATCCCTCAATTCAATTCCTCAGGCTGTGTCAAGGCCTTCTTATAAACTCAACATCTGCAGCTTCTCTATCACAGAACTTTATGGATTATTACACTTCTAATTGTTTAATTATTTTAAACTATCTTTTAAGTTCCACTGGTTAGGAATTATATCTCTTTTGTATTTCACAACCTAAACAAAAGTCTGAAACCAATAAATATTTGCTAAGCACTAAAGTAAGAAGACACAAGAAGATATGGCCTATAATCTGCATTTTATAGTTGAGGAATTACTTACTCAAAAAAGTAAGCAATTTGCAGAGCGTGGTGGCACCAGCAACTCAGGAGGCTGAGGCAGGAGGATCACAAGTTTGAAGTCTGCCTCAACAACTTACTGAGGCCCAAGGTAACTTTGCAAAGCCCTGTCTCAAAATGCAAAATACATGCGAATGTGGCTCAGTGGTTAAACACCCATGGGTTCAATCCCAGGTACAAAGAAAAAAAAAAAAAGTAAGCAATTTGTTTAAACACAGCTAAGTAAATGGAAGTATCAGTAGTTCTGGAACTATACTACTAATCTAGCTCAACTCATTACCTTTTTCCTGATAACCAAACTCTACTTCAACTATATTAACAGGAGACTTTAAAGTACAAAAATTACAAGAGGATTCTAAATCCAATAATATTGGAGTTTGAATATAGGTTACAATGCTTACTTTAAAATTTTTGCCAATTATATTAATCTTCAGTTATTTGTCTTTCTCCCTGTTGCAGAATGTTAGACTCATTCATTTAATAAATTTACTCAGAACATCCCAATTACTGGGAAGATAGCATTGGAGAAAACTGAATACAATACTTTGATGAAGTGTGCATTTTAATAACAAAGAATGATGCTATATGAGCAAATAAATATATGTTAAAGCTTTATAGTATCAGTGAGAAGGTTTTGGAGAAGAATAAAGTGTAGACAATAGAGCAGACAAGGAAAAGACCACTATTTCAAATAGGGTGATTAATAAGATCTTCAAAGACAATGTAACTTTAAAGCAAAGACATGAAGGCGGTAAGAGATTAAGAGAGTATCTGAGGAAAGAACATTACAAAGGTGAATATAGAAATGTATAAAGGACCTAATGTAGGAGCTCACAACATATTCAAAGAATATCATTAAAGCTGAAGCTGATATATTTTAGGGCAGTGCTGCTATTCATGTGGACACATCACTGTGCATTTGTCAAACCCCCAGGACTGGCCAGGTGTGGTGGCTATGCCTGCAATCTCAGCGACTTGGGAGGCTGAGGCAGGAGGATCGCAAGTTCAAGGCCAGCTTCAGCAACTTAGGCCCTGAGAAACTTAGCAAGACCCTGTCTCAAAATAAAAAAATGAAAAGGGCTGGGGATGTGGCTCAGTGGTTAAGCACCCCTGGGTTCAATCCCCAGTACCAACACAAAACAAAAAAAGCCTTTAGAGCTGTAAAATACAAAGAGCCACTGCTAATGTGAAGGATAGGCTTCCATCCCAATAATGTATCAGCGGGCTGCAGCGGTGGTTCAGGGGTTGCCTGGCCTGCGAAAGGACGCAGGTTCAAACAACGAAACGTCAGAGCAACAAAATCCACATGAAAAACTAAATCAAATTGGTTTTGTCTCCCTCTCTCTTTCTTATTCCTCTCTTCAAAAACAAAAACAAACAAACAAACAAAAAACCGAGCCCATCAATGTATCAGCATTGGTTCATTACGTATAACAATCATGCTACCCCAGTGCAAGGTGTTAAACGCAGAGGACACTGTGTCTCATGGGCTGGGAGGAGTGTGGTGGGCTCTCCATGCTTTCTACTCCGTTTTTATTAAAAACCTAAAACTGCTCTAAAAAAAAAAAAAGGTTGAAGCAGATAGTGAAGGTAAGAGCCGTAGGAACCAAGTTCAGAAAAGTAGACAGGAACAAGGACATACAGCCCATGATAAAACATGGGGCTTTTACTATGAATAAAATGAGAAACAAGAGAATTCTGAACAGAGCAGTAGATGAAACTGAACTTAATGTTTAGACTTACATCTGGCTATCATATGGAAAATAGAAACAGAGGTAGGGATAAGAAGACAGAAATGAAAAATAGGGATAAAAGTAGATTCAGAAAGACCAATTAAAAGAATGTTTTGCTTTGTTGAATCCAGGTAAAAAATGGTAGTGGTGGCTTAGTCAATGTGTAGCAGTGGAAATAAATGTACATTATGAAAGAAAGAGGTACTGAAGATAACCATAAAGTTGTTATGAGTTTTGTTTGTTTTTTTTTAACATTTAAGGATCAAACCCAGGGCCTCATACATATTAAATACACCCTTTAGGCAGTTTTTGATTTTCTGGAAATACAGGAGTGTCAAAGACTAACATGAGGGGTAGATGTTGGTAAAGTATATATGAGGGAAGAAAGGAAACTGATTTTGTCTATACCAAATCTAAGAACTCAGATACTCAAGTAGGGACATGTAATATTCAGTTGGTTAGGTGAATAAGGAGTTCAGAGATGTCTACATCGAGTAGTCACAAGTAATTTGGTAAATGATACTTCATATTTGAAACCATATACTGATGAGATCACATATGGATTAAGTGTTGATAGAAAAGAAGTTCAAGAGCTACAATCTAGTGTACCGCCTCTTTTACAGATTCAAGAGATGAAAAGCAATCTAGAAGTAAAAGAAAAACCAGAAAAGTGATATGTTCTAGAAGTCTAAATGGAGTCTTTTAAAGAGAATGACCAATTCTGTCAAATACTGGGACAGATCAAGGAAGATGTGTACTGAAAATTGACCACTAGATTTACCGATATAAAAATAACAGAGAAGAGTAGTCTTTGGGCAGTTGTAGAATCAAAAATCCAAGTGAATTCAAGACAGAACAAGAAGGAAAGAAACTGACACAATGAGAACATGAGCATTTCGAAGAACTCTATTAAAGGGAACAAACAATGGTAAATAAGAATGATGTAATAGCAAGACATTGTAATTGCATGAGATGGGAGAAATGTGTGCAAGTCTGTATACTGCTGGCAGTAATGCAGCAGAAATAGAAGACACAAAGAGATTCTGATGTGAAACCCTTGAGTAGATGAGAGATAACAGAATCTACTGCATATGTGGAAGAACTGCCCTTAGACAGAAGTACAGATAGTTCTTCCCAACAGCAAATGGAAAAATACCCACAGATACAAATTTGTTGATGCAAATTTAGGCAAATTCCTGCTGATTAGTTACATCTTTTCAATGAGACAGGGAAAAAAGCCAACAGCCAAAAATGATGATGAGAGAGAAGGTATTAAATGTATAAGATGAAACAATAATATATGAAATAGTTATCTTTAATACAAGAATGAATGGACTAGGAACCAACAACGGTACAACTGAGGATGATGAGCATGATTTAAATCTACAGTCTCAATATACTGTATTGTCTATAGATGATTCACTTGCACTTATAAAAGCATAAAGTATGCAAAAGGTTGAATAAATCCAGAAAAAGAGGCAGAGAGGAAGAAAAGAACAAAGATGAAGCAGTTCAAAGTATTTACATTATGATGATGACAATGAAAAAAGACAGACCATAAACAGGTAAAGGACTGAATTCAGAATTCAAGAGCAGCAAGAAAATTTAAAATTGGCAAAAATCAATGGATTTTTTAAAGTTGGGATGCTAGGAGATGCTTGCTATACAGAGAATCAGTGGTGATGAACAATTAGTCTTACAAGTTGGGCAATTTCCAATAAAATTGTAACACGGCTACAGAAACTGAAAGTAACAAGATCAAAAGTAAAACTACAGGAATAAGTAGCTGAGGTAAAGTGAAGAACAAGTTACTTCAAACCAGAAAATACCCATTTGCTTTTTTTTTTTTTTTTTTTTTTTTGGATATAGGGATTGAACCCAGGGGCGCTTAACCACTGAGTCACATCCCAGCCCTTTTGAACTTTTAAACTATGAGACAGAGTCTCACTAAGTTGCTTATGGCTTCAGCCTCCTGAGTTGCCGGGATTTCAGGCATGTGCCACCATAATGTGGCACTATCTCAAATTTCTAACCAATTGTTCACATCCCTAATACACTTTTTAAACTTAGATAGAAAGTCTGCCCTGGATCATGTGATTTAAAGAGTTCCACTTTGGTCTTTTTTATTGGGTTGGGGAGAGGTATGTGGGAGCCAAAAAGACTTGCTTAACCCAAGACTGCATCCTCCTTTCTAGACTGTGCTCTAGATTCCAGGACCCTGGAATTCTCTGATCAAATATCCAAAGTCCAGGTTAAGAGTTATATAACCTTCTTCCCCAATCCTTCCCCTTAATAACTACACTGTCACTTTATCTACCATTAGGCCCGAAGGATGATTGATCAAGAAGAGATAAGGGGATGGAAAAAGTGGAATGTGTGAGCATTGTCTATATATGCATAAGATATCCCTTTCACAGCTGGGAATGAGAAGAGAAGGGAATGTGTTACAGGAAACCCTTTACACTATTGGTCCAGACACAGACATTTCTGTTGGGTTGACAGCTCAGTCTGCTCTCATAATCTGGCTTATGCTCCTATCACTCTGCTGACATGTTTTCACTGCAATAAATCATCTCTTTCCTCCAAACACAGGGAGTACTTACCACTATTTATCTTATTTGATACTCTTGACAAATTCCATCTTGAAAATCTTCTCAAACTGTTAGAACCCTCTTGCTTGGTATTGTTCCTCCTTCTTTAATTCATCTCAGCTATTTTGCTAATTTTTCTTTCTCCAAATAATCCTTAAACGTTGATCTGTAGGAGCTGGAGCAGTGGCTTAGCAGTTCTAGTGCTTGCCTGGCATGCACAAGGATGCAGGTTCAACCCCCAGCACCATGTACACAACAAGTGTCAGAGCAATGAAAGAACAAAAGCCACAAGAAAAACTAAATAAAATATGATTCTTTCTCATTGTCCCTCTTTATTTAAAAAGATAAAATAAATGCATATAGTTTGCATCTTTAATGCCCCCCAACCTGAGGCCCATTCGTTAAAGGCTTTGTTTTCATTGTGTTACTACTAGGTAGTGATGAATTTTTCAAAGCTGGGACTTAGAGTAAAGTTCTTAGGAAATTGGGGTCATGCCCCTAAAGGGGACTTGTATAATCCCAGACCAGATCATTCCTTTTTCTCTTTGCTTGCTGGCCATGAGGTGACTAATTTTCTTCTACCATGCACTTGAACCAAAATATGCTGACTAACCACAGCCCCAAAGCAACCAGTCAAATAAATCATCAACTGCAAACTCCAAAACTGGGAGCTAAAATAAATCATTTGTCTTCACAAGTTAACTGCGTTAGGTATTTTGTTATAGATAAAAAGCTAGCTAACATAATTTTGGTGTACCTTTGGCTTTCTTTACTCCTTCCACACGTTCTCCCTGAGAAGACTCAATCACAGCCATGCCTTCAACTGCTTGCTACCCATATTCTTATTCTGAAACACTTATCCTCAGTGCTCAAATCTTTCTACACTCATATTTTGACTATCAGATTATCAAATGAAGTCTCAAGATATATCAAATTTAATTTGTTTCAAAGAGAATATAGCATCATTCCTAAAACTGTATTTCCTTTCATACTACTTTTTGGTTAACAGATAATCTCCCAAGACCAAAATCCTATTCTAGACTGTTGAACTCACGTCCATTCTGCAAATTTCTTAAGGTGTATTTCATGCTACTGACTTAGTACAAGTTGTTGGCAGATCTCACCTAGACTTCTCGATATGGTCTCTGTTCCCTGGCCTTACTCAGTTTTTAAAACTGCCACATTCCTTGGCTTGTAGCTCCTTCCTCCAAGCTAGCAGTGGGTCATCTTCAGTTCTCATTCTCATTCTACCTTTACCATCACATCTTCTCTGAGTCTGGCTCTCCTCCCTTCCTCTAATAAGGACCCTCAAAACCGCACTAGAACCACTCTGATAATCCAAAACAATCCTACCATTTTAGGATTTTAATTTAATCAAATTTATGAGAATCTTCTCATATATCATAATAAAATATCCAAAGATTAGGATGAAACTTCTTCGGGGTACATTATTCTGTCTGTGAAAATGGCTCAAAGATTTCAAAGCCCAGGTCTTTTATAGAACTTGTGTTTCAATCATGATTCCAAAATGGCCAATATAGCTCTTGCCACCAGACCTAAGTTGAAGGAAGAAAAACTGAAGAAAAGGGGACAAAATAAGATTAAACTCAGGCTGAGCCAGCCTCTCTTAAATACTGTTCCCACAGTACTTCCACCCAATAACCCAGTCATTAACCACTCTACAAGGAAGCGTGGAAAAAATGTATTTTTTTTCCAGAGGACTCATTTACTACATTGCCATTTTATTATGCAAAGAAGACAAAATTTATTTGGCTACAATTTCCAAACAAACAACTAGCACTGAAAATTATAACAAATACAAATGCTGTAAATACACACTTATATGGGAGGAAAAAACTAATTTTTGTAAATGTGAATGAAGGGCTTCGTTTTCTTTTCTTTTTCCTTTTTTTTAAACCATACTACAGAATTTATTGTAAGATTAAGGTCTTAACCCTTGTACCCTCTTCTGCACGTTCATGTCTGTCTTAGTCCATTTTGTATTACTTTAACAGAATACCACCAATGGAGGGGTGAGGAATGATGAGTATGTATACCAGAGAGAGGAACAGGGCGCTGAATTTGCCATTATAACACATACAAGACACTCTCATGATTACAGAAACTTCCAGACTAAGTTTCTAATATACACACTTTGAGGGAAACATTCAAACCATTGTAACATTTGTCATCATTTACATATATAGTTACTTTTCTATTGGAAAGGTTAAGATTCATATTTTGTACCTTAAACACAACTGAGTCATTTATGCTTTCTTGAGCGCCTCCAAAAATGAAAAACCATATAAATTATAAATATTATGATTATGTTCTGCTTATCCAATCATCCCTAGGCCAATTAAAAGAGAAAATTTTGGGTACCAAAATCAAATATATTTACTTTTCTTATTATAACTCAATTGCATAAAATCATATTTCATTTTACCAAAATTCACGTTTCTTTCCTGAATCACTTATATAATTTTCAGGGCTGGCATTTAAGTTGTTTACTTTTTGTTGAAAAAAATGTTTTGATGTCTTCAGGTTTTTCCATTCATTTAGTCATGTTGCTCTATTATTATTCTCTTTCCTGCAGAATGACTCTTTCAGAGCCCTTAGTTATGAAAATTCCCTTCAGTGTACACATGCACATACCTGATAGAGCCACTGCTCTCTAGGTACTATGACTTCGATTTTCTTAATTTTATCCCTTACTTTACTGGCATCCCAAAGAAACTTCCAAAGGGGAAACAAAGTATCAAAGTATCATTTGTTTCTGAATGAAGGAACATCTAAAATATTTTTCCTCTCTTATAATTTGCTTAGGTTAAAATTCCAGATAAATCTTATGTTTCCAGCTAGCATGGTGGCACACGCCTGTAATCCAAGAGTTAGGAGGCTGGGGAAAGAGGATCACAACTTCCAGGCCAGCTTCAACAACTTAGCAAGATCCCATCTCAAAATAAAAAATAAAAAGACCTGGGGAGAGCTCAGTGGTAAAGCACCCCTGGGATCAATCCCAGTACCATAAAGAAAAAGAGTAGGGGAGGGGAGAGACCATTCCTCACAACCTGCAGGCAAAGATCTTTTACAATCCAGTTCTGAAGCCCGGCTCAGTGGTGCACATCTTTAATTCCAGTAACTGGGGGAGGCTGAGGCAGGAGGATCCCAGGTTCAAGGGCAGCCTCAGCAACTTAGGCAGACCTCATCTCAAAATAAAATTTTAAAAAAGGGCAAAGAGTGTAGCTCAGTGATATAGGTCCCCAGGACTCAATCCCTAGTATGGCCTCCCACCCTACCCCACCCCCAAAAAAAGGTTCCATTGCTATTTAAGAACCATTATTTCCTATCGAAATGTGCTTAATGTCTTTTCTCCACTGACTCAGTTCCCTTAGTTTCATTTGGTTTGAGAATCTTACTACACAGCATCTGAGTCCTCATTGCTCAAACACAGTCTCTAAATGCAAGCATTCTGGGGATCGACTCTCTAAAGCAAATTGCTGATGAAAAATGAAATAAACACATTTTAAACTAAAAAAAAGTTAATACCTTTAATACCTAACAAGCCAGTTAAATATAACATGAAAAAAAAAAAAGGCCCCAAAAGAAAATGAACTGAATCACAGGAAAACAAATATAACTAGCCAGAACATTTTTTGAGATGTTCAACACCACTATGAGAAAACTAAATCAAAAAATAAACTATCAATGAAGAGCTGGGTTGTAGCTCAGTGGTACAGCACTTGTCCAGCAGGCATGAGGCCCTGGGTTCAATCCACAGTACAGCAGGGACAGACACACACATACAAATTAGTCTTCATTTGAAAAGACAAACACCAGTGCTAATAAATTGGTAAAGAAAGAAAACTCCATGGACACTGTTAATAAGGGGAATAAACAGGACATTCATTTGAGAATTTGGTAATATTAAACATAACTCTAAAGGCCCAATTCAAGTAACTTCATTTCTAGGATTATATCCTAAATTGACTACTGAACAAATTATTAAGAACAAGTAAGTTCATTAACTACTGGTTGAATATTTAAAAGCTGGTAACAATACAAATGCCTAAGTTTTTAGATTAGATTATTATACCAAAATTAATCCAAATTTAGAATTAAGACAATAGATTCTATTACTAAAACCCTATCATTTTTTACCAAAAGATCCATTAAATTCTCATCTGGGAACCAATCTACTATGGACAACTTTGAAAGTTGGTAGTAAAGGGATTATTTAAAAGTTTTTAAAATGAATTTAAGTTTACATAAATTACACTTAAATGTAAACAACCATGTCAATAACATTCAAAATTCTGAGACTGTAAAATATAAAAAAAAAAAAGGTCAATATGCTAAAAGCAAATTAACTTCAGGAAGAGATATGCAACAATAAAGCAATGTATAAATGAGCAAGCACAGAACATAGCTACAGGATCAAACTAGGCAGTGACCACCCAACTACATGACAGCTCCAAAGGAAGAAAGCAGTTTTCACAACACCTTAGAAAAAAAGTTTAAATCTGTGACCACACACATTCCCAATCCATGTAGAGAGGAGCAAGAATAACTAATGGAAAATAATCCAAAATTTAAGAAAAAGGATAAAATTAAGCCAAATAGGAAAGTTACATGATTGACAGCATTCAAAACATTGAAGATAGTAAAAGCTAGGTAAAGAAAATCATAATTAACAAAAAGAAAAACTAAATAATTTTTTTCTAATGATTTAACTCTACTAATATTACACAATAAAAATACATGTATAAATGGAAAATAAAGCTTAGATAATTTTTAAATAAAGCGATTTCCTTCTTGGCACTTAGGAATATGCAGAAAAACAATTTGTGGATATTAAGGTAATTCATTAGATATAAGATATCTGTTCACAAAACCAGTGAAATAATTTAATATACAAGGTAAGTACCAACAGCTTATATAACCCTAACTTCTTACTTTAAGGTAACAAAATTCTCATGCACCAGTTTACAAAGGTAACCACCATCACCTTTTATGGGTACACTGTCATGGTCAGAAAGCTCCAGTTAACAGGAGAAAATTCAAAACAAGAAACTTCCATTAATAGCATCTATTCCTGATATGCCAAATAACTTAAAGATACCACTCTCTCTGACTTATAATGTAAACTACTGGGGAACATAATACATTTAATAAAACATGTATATTAAGATACTATTATAATTACAGAATTAAGCACAGATAAATATTACAAAAACAGATTAATTATGACATTTTGACCATTAAAATACAGTTTGCTAAGATATACCTTCCCTCAAAGTTAAAAAGAAAAAATGTATGACAAACAGCTCGAATAAATTTCTAGTGTCAATGATTCCAAAGCTAAGACAGTATTTGTTGTCTTGTTAAAATCACGGGGTTAGCATCCATCACTCACTCCCTAATATGAAAATCTTATTTGATGACTAGAACAAAAAGTATAAAATATTTGATACTAAAGATAATAATATTTTAAACAGAGGAAGGTAAAGTGACCTAAATATAAGTAGGATTTCTATACTTACTTCATTAAAGTGATAAAATGTTGATAGCAATAAAACAAAGTAAGTTGCATATGATGATCTTAACAACCAAAGAAAACAGTATGCAAATTATAAAAAATACAAAATATACTTGAAAACCATAAATAAATCAAAACAAAAAATGTCAAACTACTCAAGAATCAGAAAAGTTGGAAATGTAAGAAAATATTAAGAAAATAAAAAAACAAACAATAAGCTACCACATTATACTTATTGACATTAATGGAAATGGCGAAAATATATCATTTAAAAGGACAAAGTTAAAAGTGTACAAAAATATATGCAAGTCATCGATTATAAACGATGAATGCTTGAGGTGATGGATATGGTCATCATCCTAGCTCTAACAATGCATAACAGATACACGGTTTGAAATTGCACACCGTATACCATAAATATATAAAAATTATGTATCAATTAAGAGCTAATTTTGTAACTCACTATATGATTAACAAACATCATCTATAGTACATCATCTGTGAGATATGTTTTATCACCCCCACCTTGAGCACTGTGAACCTAAGAAAAAAATTATCTTGTATGGCAAAAAGGAAAACAAAGTAAATATTAAAAGCATGAAAAAGATAAAACTTAAAAATATTAATCAACAAAAAGCATAACTAGGCATAACTAGTACAGCCACTCTGGAAAGCAGTGTAGAAACTCCTCAAAAAATTAGGACTGGAACCACCTTATGACCCAGCTATTCCACTTTTGGGTATTTTCTCAAAAGAGCTAGAATTGGCATATTATAGAGCTTCATCAATATTTATAGCAGCTCAATTTACTATAGCTAAACTATGGAACCAACCCAGATGCCCCTCACTGGATTAGCAGATTCAAAAACTTTGGTACATATATACAATGGAATTCTACTTGGCTATTAGAGAAAACGATACTATGGCATTTGCAGCCAAATGGATGGAGATGAAAAAATTATGCTAAGTGAAATATTCCAAACTCAGAGTGTCAAGGGCCGAATGTTTTCTCATATGTGGAAGCTAGAATACAATCGGAAAGAAACTGAAAGTAGGCTAAGCTAATAACAACCTCAACATGTATGAATTTTTACATAAGCAGGGGGAACCTTGCCTATGATGCTGGGGGACAAAGGTGGGGCAGGAAGAGGGAAGGGAATAGGAAGGCTTTCAAGAGGGCTGGAGGGAGGGAGTATGGGGGAATCAACTCAGTGGGGAACCTTCGACTTCTATGAGAAGTCCAATTAACATGGGGTTTAAGTAGGGGGAAACATGGAACCATGGGGAATCCAAGCCAACATCAACCTTGGCTTGCTCTGTCATTATACATTTGCTCTTGATTGTATGACAATGATTCCCTCCTAATTGTAAGATTATCTTTAATGAATAAAAAATATTAGTCAACAAAAAGCTTAACTAGGCATATTAATATCAAATAAATTAGATTTGTTATCAAAGAAAATTACTAGAGACTGAGGCATTACATAATGATCAAAGGACCAATTCAGTAGTAAAACAATAATCCTATAAATATACACAAACCAAAAAACAGTCTCAAATATATACAGCAAAAACTGAAAGAACTGGAAAGAGAAATAGGCAAATCCTATATTACAAAAGGAGATTTCTTCAGCTCCTTCTCAGTAACTGATATAACTGTTAGTAAGAAAATCATCAGGTATGTAAAATCTAGGACTGAGGACACAGCTTGGTGGGTAGGGAACTTGGGCTAGAAGGCATGAGCTCCTGGATTCGACCACCAGTACTGCTCTCCCCAAAAAGAGAATACAGAACATCTCACCTACATATTCAACAAACATAATCGGAAAAAGACAGAGTACTTGACCCAAAAACAATGCCCACAGAATATTAACCAAGATGGTTTATGACCTAAGTAAGAAAAAAAATTTCAACACATTTAAAATACACGAAAACATATAGAGTATGCCATTTAACCACAGCTGAATCAAACTAGCAATCATTAAAATAAAGTTGATGGAAAAATCTTTAAGCACATAGAAATTAAGCTGTACACTTCTGTACACATTAACACTATCAAATAAATGATCACATGTTCTCATCTTCAAAATTAGGGGTGGGGAAAGGCTGAGAGCAGAGAATGGCAAATTCAAGGCCAGTCTCAGCAACTTAGCAAAGCCCTAAACAAAATTAGTGATATTTCATCTCAAAATAAAAAATAAAAAGGGTAGAATATTTTTATGTACTGGGCTAAATCCCCAGTATACAAAAATAAGAGGCTAAAGTGGTAAACATAAAGCAGAAGGAAGAAAAATACTTAAATAGTTTTAAAAAGCTGGTTCTTTGAAGAAAAACAAGAATACAATTGATAAAGCTATAGAAACACTCATAAAAATAGATTATAAAATACAAATCACAAATATCAGGAATCAAAAAGAAGACATCACTATAAATATTTGTAGCCATTGTTTTAAGAGAGAGGGAAAATGGGGGGGGAGAGAGAATGAATATCAATTTTATTTAATTTTTCATTTGGCTTTATTGCTCCGACACTTTATTGTGTACTTGGTGCTGCGGTTTGAACTCCTCAAGATTGGCAAAACGTCCTCAAACTTGCCAGGCAAGCATCATATCCACTAACCACAGCTCCACCCCCTTTGCAGACATTTTTAAAGGATAAGAGAATACTTCAAAGATGATTTATGCTGGGGCCAGAGCAGTGGCTCAGTGGTTATGGCACTTGCTTCGCAGGCATGTGGATGCGGGTTCGAATCCCAGTACCATATACACAATATAGAGTCATAACAATTAAAAAAAAAAACCACATGAAAAAATAAATAAGGTTGATTCTTTCTCTCTCTCACTATCCCTTTCCTCTACTTAAAAAAAAAAAACAAAAGATTGGGGCTCGAGCAGTGGCTTGGCAGTTACGGCACTTGCCCAGCATGCGCAAGTACATGGGTTCACACGCCAGCACCCACATACACAACTAAGTGTCAGAGCAACGAAAGCCATTGTGAAAAACCTAATAAAAATTGATTCTCTCTCTCTGTCTCTCACTGTCCTTCTCTGTTAAAAAAAAAAAAAAAGATTTATGCTTACAAATATCACAATTTAGAAGAAATAGACTAATTCCTTGACAACCATACACTGCCAAAACAACCAATATAATTTGCCATACACAATTAAAGAAAGTGAGTTTGTAATTTAAAAGCACCACCCAGCAAACAATCTCCAGATAGAATTGCTTTCAGTGGAGGATTCAGGCAAACATTTGAAAAAAGAATTAACATTAATTTTTCCAATCTAATCTATAAAACAGAAAAATAGGGAATGTTTCTCATTTTATAAGATTAATATTACTCCAATATTCACACCGAATAAAAACAATACAAAAAAAGATGTGAAATTAGACAAAAGAAAAGAGGAAAAGAGATATTAGAACATTATCTCTCATGAAATGAGAGGTAAGAAACCTCAACAAAAATACTAGCAAAGTCAAATACAACTATACATATTAAAATACTTGTACCCCATAATAAATTACACAAACACATTCAAGGCTGGTTCAGCCTTCAAAAATAAAATCAATGTAATCCGTCCCATTAAAGAAGGAAAATATTTTGACCATCTCAATGGAGGCAGAAAAAAAATCTGAAAAAACCCAATGTAATTCATGATTAAAAGCACCCAATTTATGGGCTGGAGTAGTGGCTCAGCGGTTACAGTGCTTGCCTGGCATGCGTGAGGATGTGAGTTCAAACCCCAGTACCACGTACACAACAAAGTATCTGAGGAATGAAAGTCACATGAAAAACTAAATAAAAATTGCTTCTTTCTCACTCTGTCCCCTCTTTCTTTAAAAAAAAAAACCCAATTTAATTAATCTAACTAAGGAATTAAGACCTATACAATGAAAATTATCAAACACTGATAACAGAAACTGAAGACCTGAAAAGACGGAAAGATGTTCCATGCTCTTAGTTAGGCAGAATTAATATAATTAAAATGTCCATTCTCTCAAAAGCACTATACAGATTCAATGCAATCCCATCAAGACATCAATGTCATTCTTTACAGATACAGAAAAAGCAATTCTCAAATTCATTTGGAACAACAAGAAACCCAGAATAGCCAAAACGTTACTAAGCAAAAGGAAGAAAGAGGTAATTTTGCCAATACCAGATCTAAAATTATGCTATAGAGCTGCAGTATCAAAAACAGCATGGTACTGGTTTGAAAACAGGAATGAAGACCAAAGGAACAGAAGACAAGACTGAGACAAACCCACAAATCTTGAAACATCTGATCTTTAACAGAGGGTGTCAAAATATAACATGGAGGAGAGACAGTCTATTCAACAAATGGTGCTAGACAAACTGGACAGCTACTTGTAGAAAACTGAAATTAGATCCTTCTCTCTCATCTTGCACAAAAATCAAATCTAAATGTATCAAGAAACTAGGAATTAAACCAGCTACCATACATACAACTGCTAGAAGAAAAATTAGGACCAATACTCCAGAAGATGAGAGTAGGCAATGACTTTCTCAACAAGACTCCCAAAGCAAAAGAACTGAAGTCAAGAATCAATGAGAGGGATGCCATTAAACTATTTCATTTCTTCAGAGCCAAAGTATGAGCCAAAAGAGCCAAGAAACAACCTACAGAATGGGAGAGAATCATACCCTGTGACCTCTCCAAGAGGGGGACTAATATCCAAAATTTACAAAAAACTCAATAACCAAAACAAAAACAATCCAATCAATAAACGGGCCAAGGGAGATAAACAGGAACTTCTCAACAGAGGAAACTGAACAAGCCAAAGAATACATGAGAAAATGTTCTAAATCACTAGTAATCAGAGAGATGCAAATCAAAACTACATTAAGATTTCACCTCACTCCAAACTGGCAAGGATGAAGAAATAAGTACAATAATACATGCTGGAGGGATTTCGGGGAGACAGGAACACTAGCACACGATTGGTGGAAGTAAAGAATGATACTGCCACTCTGGAAAGCAATCAGGGTTGGATCCATGGTATGACCCAGCTATCCCTCTTCTGGGTATTTTCCCAGAGGAGTTAGAATCAGCACATTACAGTGACACAGGAAATTTATGTTCATAGCAGCTCAATTTACAATAGCCAAAATATGGAACCAACCCAGATGCCCCTCACTGGATGAATGGATCAAAAAACTGTGGTATATATATACAATGGAGTTCTACTCAGCTATTAGAAACAATGATATTGCAGCCTTTGAAGGTAAATGGATGGCACTGGAAGAAATCATGCTGAGCGAAGTTAGCCAAATCCAGAGTTTCAAGGGTGGAATGTTTTTCCTCATTTGTGGAGGCTACAGCTAAATCCAGGCTTGGGTGAAAGGTGGTCAAATTCATGTATTAGACCCACCAAAGGCACAGCTGTTCATAATCTAGGGAACCATAGAAGAAAAG
>PVKS010029841.1:0-24969 GCA_004027875.1 Aplodontia rufa | reverse complement strand
TACGGCCACCTAAAAATTATATAATGAAGTTGGACTCACACCTCATACTGTTAACAGAAAAATATCATAAACCAAAGATTTATGTACAAAAAAGTGAAATCTCAAAATGGGTGATGATGAAAAAATCCAAAAATGATAAAAGCAACATATTTTTTAAAAATTATAAAAGAAAAGTGAGAATTTTCAACATGGCTAAAATAGAAAACACATAGGTAATGTGAAAGTAAATGACAAAGTGGGAAAAACTGTATACAACTCAGAGCCAAAGGGGTCATCTAACACATGTACTGCTTAAAAATGGCAATAAAATGACCCAAATTGCAAGAGAAAAATAGACAAAGATAAGAAAGGGATCAGAGCTGATCCTAAAATGGGTTAAAATATTACTAATATTGATCACAATAGCAGAAATGGGATTTCCAACAAAATTTTTACCTATCATATTGGTAAATCTCTGAAAATTCGGTAATGCTCTCTCATTCTATGTAAATATTCTCATACATTGTTTTTTCCAAGTTTCAGTTGGTCCTCTCATTCAGAGGGCAATTGGTAACATGTTTTAAAATTACAAATACATAGAGTGAGCCAGAAATTGCACTTCTAGAAATCTATCATAAGACAAGAACTTTGTGTATGGTTTGAAGTCTTTTGTGTAAAAAAATAGAAAAATTTAAGAACCTATATTTAAAATTTTGCCTAAAATAGTTCTTTTAGGTAGGATATATGAAAAATAATAACAATAATACAATTAGTGGTACATTCATTTTATAAGAAACACAACTAAGAATTAAGAACGAGGAAAGTTTGCACCTACAAAGAAATGGAATTATATATATAATGTTATATATACATATATGTATATTTATTCTTTATTTGTATATATAAAATATAATTTTACACATTTACATATAAAGTGCATATATTTATAAATATGAATATATATATGACGTGTGTGTTTGTGCATAAGGCAATTACTAACCATAACCAAAGAGAGTTTGGATAGCAGACAAAATAGACAGTGAGACAGAAAAATATCATTAGGATGCTATGAGAGATGAAGAGAATCTCTTCATCAATGTAAAAAGTTCAACTTTTTATGAAAGTTCAAATGTTCTAAACTTCAACACAATGAATTATCTTCAAAATATGTAACAAAAGATTTGAAGAAATTCACCAAAATAAGGGAGATTTCAAAATAATCCTTCAGTTATTATTAGGTAAAACTATAAAAGTATAGTTTAGATATTGTTAACAGTAACAAGCTTGATTTGTGTAGGTGAGTATCTGATTGAGATTATTCTCTTCCCAATAAAAAACAAAACACTTTTTTTATATGTAGAAGGCAATGAACCCAAGGGTGATTTACTACTGAGCTACATCCTCAGCTCTTTGTATTTTTGTTTTGAAACAGGCTCTTGCTAAGGTGCTGAGGCTAGCCTAGAACTTGCAATCCTGTCTCAGCCTCGAGAGTTATTAGGATTATAGGTGTGTGCATTATCATAGTGCATGGAAAGCTCTTAAAATTAGTGAATGCAAAATAAAATAAAATGAATGAATGAAAGATCTATTATTCCACTAAACAGTTCTCAGTAATTTTAAAGAAATTTTTCATATTATATGTTTACTATGATTCAATTAAATTAGAAATTAAAGCAAAGAAAACCTCCCCATGTATGCAAATTAAAATGATTCTAAATATTAATGGACATAAAAAACAAAATAGAAAATACTTAGAATTGACTGAGCATGTCTTTTAATTTTTTTTTCAAGTTGTGGCGTATGTTTTTGTTTGTTTTGCTTGTTTGGGGAGCTTATATTTCCAGGAACTGAACCCAGAGCCTCACACATGCTAGGCAAGTGCTCTACCACTGAGATAGACCTCCAAGTCTAGTGATATACTTTTTTTCAAGCAAACAGGAACACCAGAATTTCTACTTAACATCTATGAAAAATACAATTTATGTATTTATCTTATGAACATGAATATTATTTTTCCTCACATTTTGATTAGTGCATTATGGTTGTATATAATGATGGAATTCATTGTTACATATTCGTAGATGCACACAATATAACAATATACTTTGATCAATATTACTACCCAGTAATTCACCATATAATCTAACTATTCTGACAGAAGTGATTGAACAATGATTCGTGTAGCTTGAGAAATCAGGAACATCTAAATAAGCTGATTTTAGTAATACTTATTTCGACAGTAGCCAAGTAACGAAAGTCAAATTTATAGAGTTTGGTACTGAATGGAAATTTTACAGATCAAATCTAACTCTGGTTTACAGATAAGGAAGATTAAAGCTGAGAGGAGGCTTCTCATCCATCCTTCCACAGCAGTTTGATGTCAAAGTGAGAACTGTAATCAAGATCTTCTGATAACTGCATGTCATAGACTCAGACAGATAGATACAGGGCAGGTCCTGTCTCTGTAACTAATCTAGCATAGCAGAGTCTTGGTTTACATAAAAAAAAAAAAAGAACAGAAGGCAGGAAGGGAGGGAGGCTAATCATACTTATCTCCCAGGTTGTACAAACTGTAAAATTATGTGAAGTATTGCATGTGAGTAAAGAAAGAATGCACATTATTTATAATAACCTTTCCATGAAACAACACAGTCTCTGAGAAGCTTGCTTCTATAATTTAAGCATAAAACAATACTGTGTTCATCCTTTTAAAAGGGATTCATGTGTTAGTTATAATTTATATAAATGCTTCTTCTCAGGGTAGAAACTGTGCAGTGTCTATTGGTAGATGAGAATGGAGCCCTTAACGAATATTCTAGGACAGTGATTCCACAGAGCATTAGGCATGATTATTATGATTATTTCCAATTACTATTCGACAGTAAGAGCTTCCTTTCTCCCAACAGTCTCCATTTCCAAAATTTCACTTGTATCAACATGAGTAGGTTGAAGTCACCCAAAAGCATGGGCAGAGGTGACATGCAGTGGTTAAGTCCAGCTTTGCCAGAACTCTAGTTTCTCAGTTTGTTTTCCAATCCCTTGGGTTTAGTTAGGGCAGCTCTTCCAAAGATCCAGCCCTGGAAGGCTCCCTCAGGGTTGTGACTGAAGGATAACTTCTATTTTATTCTGAGAACTAGAAACCCCAAATTGGCAGGCAAGAGTTCACACAAATCTTTAATCGACTTCGAGAAAATCTCTGCACCTAACACACCACTTCTGGACTTTGAGTTTGCATGCAGAATGCCCATGGAATTTCTTTTAAATTGCGAAGGCCTTGGGTCTACCCTGACAATTGACCCTGTATTCCAGATGAAAGATGCAGATTTTAACTGACCCTGTATTCCAGATGAAAGATGCGGATTTTCATATTTTAAAAGTTCAATTTAGACTCCAATTAAGGTCAAACCAAGTCCTAGAATTTCTTCTTTCTAAACCACAGCTCTGATGATGTCATTTCCCAATGAAAAAACCTTCAATGGCTCCTATTGCCTTTGGAATTAGATACTAACCGCTTATTTTGTCATTCGCCTTCCAAATTATCCTCTAAAAGTCTGTTTCCCTGACCCATAATCCACCTAAAGTCTTTTGATATAAGCCCAAGCCTACAAACTGAACAGACTCTATTCTAACAGTGTCTGCTTGTGGTTGTTAAAAATGACATATTCCTGCCCCCGCTACCCTTCCTCAACTTGGTAGAGAAATCTGCCTTTTGAATAGACAACTGAGGTGAGTCTGAATAAGGTGTTCCATACTGCTAACACCTCCCTGGTCTGGCTGTCTCCTCCCATGGGTACCTTGTCCGGGCACCAGGCTCACCATTCATGGCTGTCTGTAAGGCCCAGCTCACATGCACGGCCTGAGTGTTGACTATCTCTCCTTCTCTGTAAGCTCCTTTTACACAGGACCCCCATAGTTAGCATTTTCTGTCTTTTATTTCATATCATTTTTACACTCTCAACCAATAAAGGCCTGAGGAGAGAATCTGTATTTTCCCCTTTTTATATTCTCTGTGGTATCTTCTTTGAGGTAAGGCATCAATAAATATCTTTGGAATTGAAATAAGTACAAAAGTGGAAAGAGCCTGGGTCTGGGGGAATATAGTGGGTAGGGCCGCATTGTGGAGTGAAAATGGGGGGACCAGTGTGTCAGATGCTCAGTGGGGAAAGAAGGCCAGGAAATTGGTAGGCGTAGGGCTTCTCTCAAATCGTTAGATTGATCTTCCGGGAAAACAGGAAATATACACGGGATATAATGACAGAGCAAAATCACTATATGTATGGATTCTGCATAAAAAGGAAGAAATAGGCCAAATCTCAACAGGTTATCTCTGGAACCATAACCTGCTTTTATTTATTTTTTAGCTACAATGTGCGTGTGCGTACACACACACACACATACACACACACACACACACTGTTTTCTTCAATGGGTGACATTTTCTTTTTAAATCATATAGAAAGCATTTAAAAATTAATCATTGGATACAGTTCAGTTTTACCCCAAAGTTACTGTTTTCATTAAAAAGGAATGACGTATGTCAGCACTTGTCAGTTCATCTTAACATGCAGTCAGCAAACATTTACTAGGCAATTTCGGCTGGCACAATCTTTGGAAGACCTGAGAATATTAACACAGAAAATACATGGTCCCTTTTCTCATAGAACCAACAGGCTGGTGGGGCCACAGACACATGGGCAAAGTAATTCAGTGATATGTGGTGAATTCAGTGACAGATAAATGCACTGGGTAACAGGGAGCATGTGGCCATGCCAACTAACCCTGTCCCCACTTGGTGGAGGCTTCCTGGATGCAGAAGGAGCTCAGGGGTAGGAAGGGCAAAGAGAATTTCATTGGCTGTAGGGGAGGAGAAATATTTTTCTTTATCCATCCAAGGTTCATGGATGAGGCACCCATATCAAAAGACACATTGACAAGAAAAATGCATATACAGCATTTAATATATATTTTCCACAACATGGAAATTTTCAGAAGGATATAAAAGCCCAAACAAATGTTTCTATTCTGGACTTGACATAGAGAGGACAATCAGGGAGAAACATGATAGGGTTCAAGAATATGATCTAATGGTAACAAATGGGTAAAGTTAGCAAGGACTATTTATTCAAATTCTCTGTATAGTAAAGATGTTATTTTCTTCTGGGAATAGAGAGAGCAGCTCTCTCATGAGAGTTTTATGATCTGCTTTAGCAGAAAGGTCAGAGACATCTTATGCTTTTGCAGTGTTCTCAGATTCCCTCAGAGTGAATACATGGGGAAATATGTCCTGAACCTTATCACAGCCCTCAAAGCAAAGGGGTGGGAATTCTTGGTAAAGGAAACAGCATAACTGCTCCTCAGGTAAGTTCTGTTTGGGAACTCTGTTCTAGGTTCTCTTATTCTCAACCCTTTCCATCATTAGAAATTCCTGCAGAACTTCTTAAACCAGGCAGACTCCATCAACAACGGTCCCAGTTCATTGACTTGAGATGGGTCCAGGTGACATTATTATGCAGTCATGGCAAAGGACTGGTGATGGCTTGGATACGGTTTAAATTTGTTCCCTAAAGTTTCACGTGTTGGAGGCTTGGTTCCCAGTGTCCCTTGTGAGAGGCAATGGGGTGAAGAGGGAGGTCCTTAGGTCATTCAGGGAACTGCTCTTGGAAGGAAATGCTGGTTTCCTGGAGTGAGCTCTTGCCAGTGTGAGTTCTTACACAAGTGAGCTGGACCCCTGACTTCCTGTTTCGGTGAAGTGATCTTTTCTTTCCCATGCTTTCCCACCACTGCCTTTTGCCATAAGGTCAACCAGCCAAGGGGAAGCACTCGCCAGGGCCTGCAAAATGCTGTTTGGACTTCCAGAGTCCATAACTGTGAGCAAAATAAATCTCTTGTCTTTATAAAATAGAATGCCTTTGACTTTTTGTTTTTGTAGACTTTTAAGTCTAGACTTCATTGTTGTATCAAATAAGATACAATTGAAGATAACAGTACACTAGAGAAGAAAGAACTGAATAGGAAAAAGGAGGAGGAGAATAAAAAATTCATAAGAAGTTGACAGGTAGGTAGTAGGCAAGATAGTTTGCTGGTTACGAACGTAAATTCTGTGGGCTAGAGCAGTGGCTTCGCACTTGGAGCACTTGCCTAGCATGTGCAAAGACTGAGGTTCAAACCCCAGCACCATATACACAGCAAAGTGTCAGGAAAACAAAGGCCAGATGAAAAAATAAATAAAATTGATTCTCTCCCTCTCTCCTGCCCTCTCTCTTAAAACAAATAACAAAAAAAAACAAACAAAAAAACCCACAAATAAACAAAAAAAAAAGCTGACTCTGGAATCATACCCATGGGGTTTGGACTCCGCTGTTTATGATTTGTTTATCAAGTTATTTAACCTTCCTGAGTTTCAGTTTCCTCATGTATAAATGAGGTTTGTTATGTAGTTGGTCTGTTAAAATGCAGGTAAAATTCTTAGCCTTATGCAGGTTAAAGGTAAACTAATATTAAGAAAGCATTTTTAAACAACAGGAGGTATTAAGTGTTGCCAAAAATTACATGAGATAAGGCCTCAAGGTTTCCATAGAAATTAGCAAATTGAAAGTCAAAGTAATTCAGTATAAATACAATGGCAGGAAAGAAATTCAGAATTTATTTGGACTTCTATTTCTATATTAATTTAGAGCTCCAAAAATCTATAGATTTTTGTCTGATAGAAAGCCCTTCACATAAATTTGTTTTAATATTAGATCCTCATTTTATTAAGAACTAATAAAGGAAATGACTATATGTAGAACAATTAACATTTTGCCCTTCATTTTCAAAAAGCACTGATATTTAAAAATAGTTATGTGTGCATTGAGAAGCTGCTGTCCAGGATATCAGTATTACATTGTCTAATGACCCTGTATGCTTTTTCTTCTTAGAGTTCAGAGCTGATTTTGCTCCCTATGGAGGACAACACACCCTGGGCAGTGCACAGACAAGGAAGGCAGCTGCCCTTCAACTCAGCTCTTTACCCAAGTCACCACGCCTGCTCCTGGTCTTGCCCCCTCACTGTAGTAGAGGCTTGGCCGCATTACATTCTCTCCCTCTTCATTTCTTTAGACCTAGTATGAGCATTTTGTTTCTCTGGATTGTGAGGCCACTGAGGCTGAGCTCAGGCCTCCATTTCAATATGTCCTCTGCCCTCATCTGGGTGGGTGAGATCCCCAGTGCCCTCTGACCACCCCCCAACTGCAGTGGTAATCAAGCCAAGGCTTGTGCCGAGGCACAGAATTTACAACAGCCCAGGTGACCAACAGTAAGGTGATGGCTAGAAACAGAATAAAATGTAAACAGAAAGCAAAACTCTAGTTTTGACATACTTAAAACATCAAGTATTTTGATACCTACAAAATATGTTAGTGGAGTAGCATTGTATAAAAAAGGCTCAGTTTAATACACAAATTGTGATTAATAATACGTAGAGTGAAGTTAACATACATTAGTAAAATAAGGAGGCAATTTAGCAAGACATAAAAAGTTAGAATTTTATATTTGCTAGACCTTCTTAGTCTGCAAAAATGTTTTACATGAAAAGAATACAGGAAACTGTGACTGACTTGATATGTTAAATCAGCCTTCCTAAGGGAGGCCTTCCTGTCTTACTAATGAAAGCAATTTGTCCATCAACTCTTTCACCCAAAGAGCAATTACATTTTAGGATATGCAATGAATAAGCACTGTTTTGTTCTCTTAAATCAATTTCACACTTCTAAATAAGTGACATTTTTTACTTCTGCTATTTGTTAATCAGACCCATAAAAATCAAACCTCTGCAGATCGAAAGTAAATTTTGATTTGAGAATCTAAAACCAAACACTGTAACTCAATGAAACACAGAATTGACTGCCTTATAAAACTAAGTTTCAGATTTGGAAAATAACTTTAAAGGAATTCTTAAACCACTGTGCATTTGTTGTGTATGCTTATTGTAAATAAAAAGGCAAATTAATGGCTCTTCATTACCATTTTCCATTTAACTAAAAATAAACACATTGACTAGGCTTGAAAATTCAAAGACCCATTCAGATGGACATTTTTCTGGAAAGTGAATGGCATTTGCTATACTCATATCAAGAGTAACTGAAGAGTCAGTCTTGACACTTCTATCCCAGTTGTGGGATGACCTCGGATATGACTTTCCATGCCCTGCAGAAGAGGACTGACCACATGGAAGTTCTTCCGAGGTCACACTCCAGTCGAGGACTCATACCCTACATGCATTCAAAAACATGCTCCTTCTACCTTCTCAGCCTACTATAGACCTCTACCCAGTGACCCAATCGAGTTTCCTGCCTGTGCTCTTTGAACTGCAGGAGTCTTTGGGGCCGCTTCCTTGGTTTTTCACCCCTGCGTTTTTCGGGGTGATGCGCTTCATTTTCTTCCTGCTCTTTTCTAGTAATTAAAGGTTAGATCCACTTCACTAATTGCCTGCAGTACCTCCTGGTATCAAAAGCTAAGACCCTGTCTTTGCTTAGTTGGGGAGTATGATATATACTCCCAACTGAGTGAGCAATGAGGCCTTTTAAACATACACACACACACACACACACACACACACACACACACAAGGAGTTAGCAAAAATATCCTGGCATGACAAATTCTTATAACCCACTTTCTTTTCTAATATTTACTGAGCCACCCTCCCACTTACACTTGAACTCTCCCCACATCTTGGTACAGATTTCTATTTTAGTCATCTTTTTTGATGCTGTAGCCAAAAGACTTGACAAGAACAATTATAGGAGGAAAAGTTTATTTGGGGGCTCACAATTTCAGAAGCTTCAGTCCACAGATGGCCAACTCCATTCTTCAGAGCCTGAGATGAGGCAGAATATCATGGCGGAAGCGTATGTTGGAGGAAGGTTGCTGGGGACAATACACCAGGAGGCAAAGAAAGAGTCTAAACTCAGTTCACACAATATAAACTCCAAAGGCATAGCCCCAGGGACCCACCTCCTCCAGCCCCACCCTATCTGCCTACAATCACCACCACCAAGTTAATCCCTATCAGGGGATCATCACACAGATTAGGTCAAGCATTTTATAAACCGATCATTTCGACTCTAAGTTTTCTCCCATTGTCTCACACATGAGCATTTGGGGGGCATCTAATATTTAAACAATGGTGATCTTCCTTTACTATCTTTCTCCATCAGTTAACTGTTCTATCTTCAATATTTTCTTCTTTACCACTTGACAATTTTCTTTCTACCATGTTATTTCTGTAAATAGTACCAACTACATGATCCAAATCATAACATCATCTTTAATTTTTTCCTCTAATGATTCTTCTCTTGAATTTAGTTGCAATATGATTCAGTCTTTATTACTCTATGGAATGGAAATTACTTCTTTCCATTCACAGTTTGGAAGTCCTGGAGCCACCTCAAATTCAAGCTTCTCAAAGTGAATAGATTTCCCTCTGAAATTGAAACCTCTAGAGTTTTATTTCCATTTACAGCTTTGTCATAATCACATATGATTTTTTAAAAACCCTTAGAAATCAGATTTGACTTTTCCATTACCTGATCAGCTGATTGTAGAGTATAAATCTAAAACACCACTCAGATTTTTGTTTTCTTTTCTATTCCCATCTCATACTTGTTAAAATAAAAGCTTTAGACAGATTAAATTTAGCAGAGTTTAATTGAGCAAAGAATGATTTGCAAATCGGGCAGCTTTCAAAATCAGAAGAGGGTCAGAGCTCCACTCCATAGAAGAGCAGGCTGCATTTATGGATGGAAGGCTAGAGTGAGGTTCAGACACAGCTTCACTGGCTAGATTCTGCACTTGCCTTGTCTCAACATGGTCTGATCAGTTGGCAGCCTGTGACTGACTGAAGCTTGGCTGCTGGGATTGGCCAAGGCCCAGCTATTGTTACAGAAGTACACTCCTAAATTAAATTTTCAGTTAGTTTTTACATACTAAATTAGCCTGCAGTTTGTTACATAGGGACTCAAAGTAGGAGGCATCCTCAGGCCAAATTTAGTTTAATTTAACAAACTTACCATTATTTCATTAGCACCACACTTGATGATCTTGGCAAGACCATTGCCCTGCTGGACACAGCTGGCCTTAGACAATGACTGCCCCCACCCCGCAGGAATGGACACCACTCTCCTCCTGATAGAAATTAGGAGAGATAGTAAAATAGCTAGGTAGTCAGGACTATGGGCTCCATTCAACCACACCTAGAAGCTAACCAGCTAACCAGGAGAGAGTGATTAACAGGCATGTTCAGGGCTTTCAAATGCAAAAGACCATGAGGCTCACCTGGGAGCAACTCCTTTGTCCCAGAAGCCTGAAAACTAAGAAGTGGGGGTGGACACAAATGGGAACTAGGAAAGAATTGATACCTATTTTGCATAGATTTTAACCAATGATTTTGGTGCTTAGTTTCAATGCCTGTTTTATATAGAGTTTAACCAATGATGTTGGTGCTTTTCTTATTGCCTGCTTTACATGAATCTTAATCAAGGTTCACACCAAAAACCAATATAATCCCTGGTCTAACACATATAAGATGGTGTCCTGCTTCCAGGTACCCCTCTGCCCTGCAGAGACTGCTTTCCTTCCTTAAGTAAATCCTACTCCTTATATTTTTCCCTTCTGTGGTTGTCCATGGATTTATTCTTCAAATTCGCCAGACAAGAACCCAGAAGAAGATTGGTGTTGAATTCCCAGGGTGTTTTTACACCAAGAGCTACAACACACTGCTCAACAGTAGCAGGGAAAAACTCAGCTCTTAGCTGGGGAACTGCTAATGTTATTTCGGCTGCAGAAACCTGCAGCCAGCCCAAATTCCCAGTTTTAACTGGGAATAGCTGCAAGCACTAAAAATGGACTATTTTGGCTGCTGGAATCTGTAGTCAACCCAAATTCCATTCACCAGCAGGAGCAGAGAATCTGGCCTCATCTCAAATCTCCTTCATCACTCCCATTCTGCTTCATCCCTGTGAGGAGGCCCAAGCCTTTCTTTGTTCCTGACTGTACAGCTGAGATAAGGAAGTGACTTTGGTGAGGCTTCAGTGAGAGGTCAGAATAAAGGAAGCAGAGCCTTTTACCCACAGAAAACTGGGAACAGCCCCTAAGCTGCTTTCAGGTCCCCCAGGCCCAGCAGAGCTGTGGAAACAGTAGTGCTTCGCTCTGGCTACAACACGCCAAGGTCTTTCCCACAGTGTGGATTACTTTGATAAAAAACTAGACAACCTTATTAACTGAGTGGGGAAACACCCCACAGATGTTGTGAATACTATTAAAGACATCTAATTCTGATTTACGTAGGTATAGAAATGAGCATCCTTACTATGCATTTACAGACCAACATTCTAAAAAACAGTGCTATGCTAATGAGACAGGGGGAAAAGTTAGGCAGTCTGAGTAGTTAGAATGCTCGAGTCAATCAAGGGAAAACTGGTTCTTGTCCTTTAAGATCAATTTGACATCCCCAATGCTAGTGAGAAAGGTCTGGCAAGGTGGGTCCAGATGCAGCCAACCCTTCTGCTAAACCAGGCACCACATTCTTTCTATTGATGCCTGATGCACAAACCCAAGGCTGGATCCAACCAGAATTTCCAGTGCCCAGGTCCTAGGGAAGGGAGAGGATGGCCAATTGAATGGTGAACTTCCTATAAAAAGGGCAACCCTAGCTGCCTCTTTGGCTCTGTTCCTTCTCCCACTCTGGGGGAGTCTGCTCTTTTCCCTATGCTTTACTTTCTATTATATTCTTAAAATAAAGTCTGTCTACTATGCCTGCCTCGGTGTCCCTCGATTTCATTCTTCAACTCCGAGAGGACACGAACTCAACATCCACAAAACCAGCATCACTAACCCTTAGCAAGGTGGGAGTTTGGAGTTTTCAGATTCTGCTGGTTGGCACTGCTGAAGACTCCAGACATTTTCAAAGGGGGGAAAATGCATTGACATCATTATCACATCAATTAAAAAATACTTTGTCAAAGGAAAGCCTCTAAGCAATCCTCCCACACTAACGCTCTAACAGAATAAAGGGTTACATTAAACTTCATTAATCTTGTGCCCTTGGGCCTTAGAGAAGCATCCAAAACTCCAACTCCTTGGATATTCCCTCTGTGGCCCTTGAGCCCAGTTTATAGCAGGATAAAAATGACCCAAGAGAGTTTGAGCAATGGAACAACCCTGGAAATTGAACCAATCTCTCCCAGAGTCGCTAGCTGTTACAGTTGCTGGAGGGTTTCAACCCTTACTTAATGAAAGCTGCCTTATAATGTGACCAATATGAACACCTGGAGGCAAGTTGTTGTTTTTTTTTTTTAAGACCCAGACGCTTTTATTTTAATGGAGACTTAGTGCAAACAGATGAGGTTGGATATGTGCTGTAGGGGTTCTTCAGAAGACAGGCTGTTCGAACCATTTCTAAGGAGAAAAATAACAAGATCAGGAAATGCCTAAAGGCAACCACTTCTTGTCAAGTCTTATTGTCACTGTAGGAAGGCATCAAATTTTTAGAATTTTTCTCTATAATTGAAACCTTTGTCTTTCAACTGAAGACAAGATATTTCAAGCTATGACAATTATAATTGTCAGTGGAACAGCCCTTTTACCCCAGAAAAATGTCTTCAAATTTTTATAAGCACATCTATTATACATTTTGATTTGGACCTGGAGACTGGGAAATTGGTTTTTTTATTTATTGAAATTTATTAAATATCAGGGCTTGTGCTAAGCCTGGGAAATTAGCATTTTAATATAGTTATGTAGAAAGCATTTGCCACACTATAGCCCACTCCCAACATTTTTCTTTATTCTTCTTGATTTTTTTATCTCATTGTGTTTTATATATCCACAATATATATTCAGTATATATATGTATATATTCACAATACACAATATTCACAATAGACTATAGAATTGAGCAACAAGAAAAATGTACCACCTATGGAAATATTAGCTTGTTATCTTGACTGATAAGTTGATGTATAATATTTTGCTGTATAATATTTAGTGTAAAACATTTTAATCCTTGTTTACACAAATACAAACATAATTTGCATTAAATATTTTAAAATAACACCATTTTAGAGTTGGAATCTTCAATGTTCCCAAAAGCCCATGTGTTGAAGGCTTTATCAGAATCCCTGTGCTATTGGGTGGTGATGAGATAAGGCAGGCACCTTTACAAACAAACACCTACACTGATGCACCCTCATAGTGTCCATTCCTTTTGGTTCCCTTTTGGGATAAACTTAGGAAGAACCAGCCAAGATCACCAAGATCACTGAACCACTCTAACTCTTTTAGGCTTGCAGAGTAAACTTTTGCTCATTGTAGTATTAGCAATGTCCAGAAGCATCTCTCTGTCATCTTTATGACCCTGAACCAAGCATGCCCAGAAACATTCTTGTCTGACTTCTTAATATTTTGGGCATGCCCAGAAATGTGTCTGCCATCTTTCCTTCTTGAACTATGACCTTAAATTGAGCATGCTCAGGAAGAGCCTTTCTACCTGAGTATGTATATATTCCTGGAATAAAATCCCCCATGCTTCCATTTCTCAAGGAGATCCTTGATTTACAGACAACTCCAGTGTTTTTCTTACTTGCTGAAGATAATAAAATTTTCTCTCTTCTTTTATCTTTTGGTCATGTTCATAGAAGAGAACTATGTCCAGAATCTTTAGGATGTAGGATCTAGTGACATGCCACTGAAAGAGATATTAGAATCCTTCCCATTTGTGTCTCTATGAAGTAAAAAAGTCATCTTCCACCACATATTCTTGCCATGGTGTGCTTTAGTGCCACACGACCAAAATAATGGGACCAAGTGACCACAGACTAAAACCTTTTAAACTATAAGCCAATATGTGAGAAACACTCTCATCTGCCCAAACCCAAAGAAAGGACTGGCAGACACACCATACAATGGAAGAAAGGCTTTAGTCATGGTCTTGCATGATCATGGTATCTCCCCTGACAGGTAAGTAGAAATTATGATTTCTTAATAGAGAAATTTCTATCTCTGTTGGTCAGACCAGTGCCTTCCCCCACCTCCTCTTTGTCAAGGGACTGTTCAGGTGCATGGACTTTGAATCTGCCCCATCCACAGACTGTTATACTATTGTGAGGTAACTGCTGGTAACTACTCTGCTCCATTTCCCCTCTGGCAGGTTTTTTTACATCCTCAGTAATTTTACATTTAAAGTCAAATGCTGTATTCTGAAAATGGACCACAAGACTTTTTATTTCTCACACAACATAGAATTTTATGTTGACTTTTTATTTTAAGTTGATTTTCTCAGGTATTTTGTTACAGCGACAGAAAGCTAACACAGAAACTGGTATCAAGAAATAGGGCCATTGCTATGACTATACACAATGTGGTTTTTCAGAAGACTGTAGAATTTGGTTTGTGGCAGTGTTACATACAGAGCAATTCAGAAAGTTTTTTTTTCTTTTTATAAACAAAATTATTTCTTCCAATTCTCTTGGGAAGATATTTAAAGTTTTTCCAACCCTGGTCTGGAGCGGTGGCTTGGTGGTTACAGCGCTTGCCCTGCATGCACAAGTACTCCAGTTCAAACCCCAGCACCACATACACAATGAAGTCTTGGAGCTACAAAAGTCACAAGAAATACTAAATAAGAATTGTTTCTCTCTCTCTCTCTCTCTCTCTGTCTCTCTCTCTCTCTTAAAAAAAAAAAGTTTTCAACCCTGTCCTGTCCCTAATCTTTTCCTCCCAATCTTTAACAATCCACCTCTCACACATGTTATTCTGAATTCTAAAAAGAGCCCTCTGTAATGATTTTTCTTTCCTCAATTCAAAAGTTAACACATCTATTTGAAAAGAAAATATCTATGTTAAGTAGTAAGTTTGATTAGTAAGGCAAGAGATTTATTGTAAAGGGACAGTACACTTTCAAGTGTGGAAGTGCAGTTGATCACAGAAATAGAGAGAGAGTGACTGGGTCTCTCTTAATTTGAAGTTCTAATATTTATAGAGTAGATAGAGGTTTTGACTAAGGTGGAGTCAGGGCAGGATTGTGTAATTTTCTACCAGGTTTCCTTGTGCTTACACATTGCCCTTGCATGTTCCAATCATGCTACTTCTTACATTGCATTTCTCATTGGAATCTTCAATCTCCACTCAGTGTGTATGTCCTACTATAATAATGAAACTCATTCCTTAATTAGCAGTCTTGGATGTGTATGCACTCTAAAGGAGAGATTCCTTCAGATGCTTTGTGGTTATATTCCAGTATTGTGCTTTTTCTTCCCAATGTGTTCAAGGATTCAAGGATACAGGCACAAGGACAAGGGCAGGGCTCCTTGTGAGTAACCTGTCCAATGTTTCATGGGTATTTTCTATATTCCAATGATTCACAGACATCTCTCTTTCAAGACTTAGTATTTTCTCTGTAATCTTAAATTCTTATTTCATATTGGAAATTGGATTATAGGCCAACTGTGTATCTCTGGCAAAAACGAAACGAAACAAAACAGAACTTTTCCATATTTTGTCCTTGCAACTAGGAGGCTGAGTTTGAAAAAGTTATTGATGTGTTTGTCTGGTGTAGGAGATTTCATGTCATCCCAGTATGGGTATTACTGGATGCTTTAACCAGTTTTACTGTGAGAATCAGCAGTAGAATGGAAAGATTTGAAAAATCTACAGTTTGGCAAGAAAAGAAGTGCCTGTGAAGCTCTGGCTAATGGGAGTGAAGTTGCTAAAGAGATTATAGCCTTTAAAAAGAAGCCAAGTATCATTCATGTGCTTTTTTTTTCTTTAATTTGTGGACAAAGACTGATAGGTGCAAACACTAAATTCTCTTTTGCAATCTAGAACTCATTGTTCAATGTGAGTTTTGATACATAACAACAGGAATATTATTCTTAACACAATTTAAAAATATGAGGGATCAACAATAAAAAGACATTGGTATATCCCACTATCCCTGAGTATAAAAGGTTAGGAATGAAGATGATTTGAACTCATTCATATTTAGACAGCATCAGCAATTGAGAATCAGGCATATCTGTCTACCCTAAAAGTGATTCTAAAGTCAACTTCTTGAAGAAATTATATCCCAGATATCCTAGATGGGGAATTCTGAAGTCATTACCAGTATGTTCATAATTCAAGTGGAAATAAAAGAAGCCAAAATAAAGGAATTGTGGGGCGATGGGGCAACCAAACTAAGCATTACTGCTTTTATAAAGGGCTCTCTTGAAGATAAATCTTGAACCTCAGCTTTATTTAAAGGACCAAAGTGACCATGATGGATAGTGAAGGACTTACAACACATGAAATTCATTTCATAAACATTTATTGGCTTTGAATAATTTGGCTAATGCTATACATTAAAACATCAGCAACAACAACACTGTTTGTAGAAAGCATCTATTTTTGGCTCAAAGTTTCTTTTTTTTTCTATAAAGGAGAAAAGTTAAATTTGGGGAAAAAAGATAAGAAAAAGAAGTACTTTGCACTGGGACCATAGAAAATGCACACTGAGGGAATTTAAGGAATCTGAAAGACCACACCTGAGGCAGGAGTGTATAAAAGTATAAACTCATTTCAAAAACTACCTTTTCAGAAGAGAGCCCAGGGGGCACCTGTTCTTACAGGGCAGCCTAGAGAATTGTTCCCCTGATTAATTTCACATGCTCAGCTGTCAAAGCACTCAGAAGATAGTGAAGCCATGGTAAGTGAGTCCTGGCACAGCTTGTATCTAAAGCAGATTGGGTATCATACACGTGATGCTGGTATTACAGATATGCAGAATGTAGGAGTTCAAGGTGTCATGGAGATATCTAATAAGACTTCAAAGGAAAGCATGGAGTATAACTTTTTCTAATTTAGTCCCCAGAGTTTCCCCTTCTCCCACCTCCATTCTCTTCCCTCTACTGGTCTTTCTATGCCACCATCTCTTTGCATCAAGATGAAATATGACATTAAAATTCTTAGTGAGTGATTATGCAATATTCCAAGTTACGCTGCATCATAAATTATTCAACAATTCCCTATTGCAAGATTAGACTTGGGTGACCAAAAAGGAGTCAGACCTAAAAGTGGCAAAACTCTCCTGGGAATTGGCTCTCGGGTGAGGTTCACTGGTCCACCAGAGTGAGGGACCAGAGAAGTAACCTGTGGCTTCTGCTGGACAGCACTTTCATAACCCAGGATAGGTGGGGGAATGCTTGAGGGTTGGCCGGGGTGCGGCTAGCAGGAGTTTGAGAAGGAGGAAGCTGGCTGAGAGGCTGAGGAGTAGGTGGAGACTCTGAGGAGCTGGTGTGGCATGGGCTGCCTGATGCCTTGCCCCCATCCAGCTGCCTGAAACTGACCCAACATCCTGACCTTTTTGATGATATAGGGTGCTGATTTCCATCTGTCTACTTTCTGCTTTTTATGGGGCATTGTGGAGGAAGGGAAGGTTTAGATGTTGGTTCAGTAGGGAGACTGCTGTAAGGAGCAAGAGCATTTGGTTGCATGTTACTCTAGTGATCTCAGACATGTAGCTTCAGGTGAACCTGAGAAGACAGGGAGTAATCATTAGAAGGAGTCCTACCACTAATATGGAAATGAGGATGAGGGTCAGACAGGTGATGAATGGAGTTTAGCCACCCTGGCCAAGGAATATCTAATTGTTGCTGCTTAAGCCTTTCACTCAGATGTCTGAGGGTTTTGACATTCTTCTCGACCAGTCTGGCTTCACTGATGTAGTAGCAGCATTCCTCCTTTAGGAATAGACGTGTTCCTCCTTCGTCCACTATCAGGAGATCTAGTACTCAGAGGTTCTGCAAAGTAAGTTGGGCAATCGATGTTATTTGTCTTTGTAGGGAGGCCAGGGAGGCAGCAGACGCCTCCACTGCCTCTTGAAGTTGCTGTTCTAGTTTCTGGGTGACAGTGACTGTACAACCAAGTTCTCCTTCCCCCAACCTGGAGACAGCAAGTGAGGAGGCTAGAGAGAGTCCGACAACCACTGGTAGGAAAATGGCCCACTTCACACTAGGGAGGGGATTCTGAGCAAGCCAGATTAATTCAGCTTCACTGTATAGTGTCAGCTGAGAAACTCAGGCGAAGGACAAACAGAAAGCAAAAGCCATATTAGAACTCAAGTTTTTTGTCAGGGTGCCATTACACCAGAAAAAGAATCCTGGAGGTGCAAATACTGAAGAAAAGACCTGTATGGTTCAGCTGCAAGCTACCGAGGTAGAGGAAGTGTAACATTAAGAAAAGTTCTTTGAAGAGTTTTGAAAAAGGGAAACCCCTCCAAGAGTGGAGATGGGGTCCCTCGAGGTGTTGAGGAAGTGTTAAGGGGGACTCTAATAGGACCGGCAGTTGGGGGGTCCGGTCCAAACCTACACAGAGAAAGCAGTTTTGTGATGTTGTTGACCTTGGGCAATTTGAGAAGTTGAAGACCTTGCTGTATCAGGGTAAACCATGAGAAAGGATTGACGTTAGGATGAGTAGCTGAGTCAAGCTGGCTTTGGATTTCCTTTTCCTTCTCTTGGATGGTCACATGAACTTGAGGAATCACCTGAGTGTAAAGTCTCCAGATTCTAAGTGAAGCCATGGGAAGCTTGGCCCCTGGACATGTTATAACTTTGGAAACATTAGCAAATTGTTAGAAGCATAGCATTTAGCTTTTTAAATGGCTTATGTATCACTGGGCTATATCCCATGTGATTCTGTAAAACAGTTTATTCTTTAGTGTTAACTTCTACCTGGTAGAGATATTTCCTTTGGCTGTGTAACCTCTCAGTTTTATTTACCTTTGAGAGAACTAATAAGCATGCACTTCAAGTAATGTTTTAAAAACGTGCCATTGTCTCTACTGCTAAATGTCCATGTAGGACTGAGCTTTGGTTATACACTCTGCCAGTTGTTTAAGACCAATCTGATCAAAATTTATCTTGTTTCTATCAATTGCTACAAGTCAGCTGAGATTTGCTGGGGTCATCCTTGGGAAACTTGTGAAAGACCTCTTGGCTCTTCTACCAGTGCCATCTGCCAGGATAGATCAGAGTCATGTTACCTAAAGTTATCAAGCCTGTAGAGAAGTCCCATTGTCCCTTGAATTTTGCTGACCAAACAGGGCAAGGACCAAAATATTGACTATTTTCCTTAACCCTTCAACTATCTTAACTTTGGTCTCCTTAATTTGGTGTTAAAAATCTAGCAGGACAATTTCACCAGTCTTAAAATGGAAATACTATCTTACAGTTTTATAATTACCCCTTCTGTTTAATTAGGATCAATAACAGTGCTTGAAATTGGTAGTATGTCTTATCTGTTCTGTAGGTGATGATGTCTTAACTCAGGTTTTTCTATTAGAAGTAGTACTTCTGCAAAACACTAAAAGGCAACAGTTTTAAAGTTTCATAAGGAAAACACAACAAGGAATTAATTAGAAAGAGTAAATAAAGTTAATTCTACTTTGGAACCATAAGGTGAGAGGCTGAGTCTTAAAACATATTAAGTGTTTAATTTTTGAAACTGATCTTTGCCTCTTAAAAGTTTTTTTACAAAGTTCTCCTGTATTATCTCTGGACTGTATCTGAATATACGTTTAGGAAATTGTTAATGATCAGAAGAAGACTTTTAGTCAAAGCAAACAGATTAAGTCAGGCTTTTAAATGGCAGTGTGGCCCTTCTATGTCAAATACAATATATAAAAGAGAGTACTTATTGGTTATCTTGCCTGTAAACCTATATAAATTTACATAAGATTTAGACAAAGCTTGAACACTTTTTGACCATAAGAGAAATCTTTAGTAGTTTTAACTGATTGTGCCAATTATATTCAACTTTATAACACACAAGCTTCTGATATTTACCTTCCACAAATCTTGTGCAACTTACTTAGACACTCTTTTCATTCAGGAATATTTCTTTCTTTATCTAGAAATATTTCTTTCATTCTAATTTCCATATCAAAGTACATATCTATGCCTATAGCCTTTTATATCTCTTTCCTACTTGTGGACCCTTTCTTAAATTTGTGTGCTGACACTATCCTTATGAAACTTCTAATGTGCCCAATTACATTTTAAAGGTGAAATGCCTTTATACTACTTAAGTCAAAGCAGTTGAAATGAATTTTCCAAGAGAAACAGTATTAGTGATCAAAGACTGATTTGAGAAACACAGCCCATTAATGATAAAGCCTCTATGCATTTAAAACAAATGCAAGCCAGGTTTAAAATGAATATGTTTATGATACTTAATTAATTAATATATCTGCCTTAATCTATGTAACACATAGACAAAAGCTTGAAAATTTAGTTCTAAGATGTACAGTGTCTTTAGTCATACATATCTAGAGTGTCAACAATGATATCCTGAAATAACAGTTGCTTTTTTATCCAATTGCAGAACAATCATATAAGTCTTTAAAACAGGTAACAGAGATAAGAAATCATCTTGATAGGCATACCAATGTTTTAAGAAACTCTGTTGCTAAAGAATTAGTCTTTGTCTTATTAGATCTTTCCCAGTTGCAGATTCATCCCTAGATTTCCCAGTTGGTGATTCTTTCCTAATCTTATATTTCAAACCAAATCCCATTTACTCTTAAAGTAAAATACTTTTTTCACAGTACTTAACTTGAAACTTTTGTACTCTTTGTATACCTGATACACCTTTTAGAATATTATACCTATTAGAATTATACCTGTTAGAATTTTAACTCAACAATTTTGCTTTTAGTGAAGATCCAGAAATAAAATCTTAAATTTTTGCCATTTACCAACAACTTATAGCATTTAATAGACCCAAATATATTGCCCTATGGAACTCAAGAAACCAAGAGCACCTGAACTTAGTTAGCAGCAGCAAAGTGTCTCTTAGCAAACTCCCATAAAGATTAATCCCATTTATGTTATCAGACAAGTGCAGATAACCAACACAAGCTGTTTTTCCCCTATTGAAGAAAAATCCCAGAAGCAATGAACATTACATTTAATATTTAGAGAAACCAATATTCTATCAATTGACCATCTAGAAAAAAAATGTGGGTTAGTAATTTCAAAGATATTTTCACTCCTGTTTAATCAATTTAAAATGAGCCTCTCTAAATGTTTGAGTCAAGTGACCAGAAAATTATTGGATCCATTTTTTAAAAAAATTTAGTGTATAAGCACTTATTTAAGCCACTGTGGTACCACGTTGACACAATGTACAACACACATGTAGACAAATGCAATACAAGAGTGTACATATACTGACAACCAACCTTTGTTGGGGGGGAGGGGACGACAGTACAGATCCCCAAAAAGGCCTAAATGTAAGGCATTTTGATCATTTCCCCTGTCCAGCAACAGTAATTATCCAAATCAGTGAGGATTTCAAAGTCAGAAGTTCCTTCTGGAGGTCATTTTGAGCCATTGTCTAAAATGTAATGATGCCAGGCTACAATTGAATAAAAGACCATTTGCTTATGGAGTAAGTCTCAAGAGAGTCCTAATTTAGTAAAATTAAGGTAAAGACAGCCCAAGGGAGTCTTGGGGTCAAGGGAGGACTCAGTGCTACCCATGGCCATGGTCACTCAGGGGTAACCAGGAGTAGAAAGAGACATCCAAATTCTGGTTTTATTTGCCTGAGGAATGGGAAGTGGGCAGGCTGGAGACTGGGTCATCTCCTCAGCCTATGGGGTCCCGGGACAGAAGATGAGGCTGGCTGGAGGCTGAGACATCTCCATAGTCTACAGGGGCGAGTGGAATAGGTGGGGTTCTGTGGCACCAAATTATGGACAGACCCCCGTAAAGGAGAGTGCAACGGAAAGGCCAAGGGAAATGCAAAGGAACTTAACCCACTTCTGTGGCGGATGAAGGGAAACAAAGTGGTGCAGGAACTTCCTGGTTTGTCTATGGAAGAGGGTGGACTTCAACCCCAGTGGGGGAGGCCCAAAGACCCTCCCAGTTTTGGGCACCAAATGTAAGATCAGACGCAGGTGTTCAAAAAGGAGTCAGACCTAAAAGTGGCAAATCTTTACTGGGAATCGGCTCTTAGACAAGGTTCACTGGTCCACCAGAGTGGGGGGCCAGGAAGTCGCAAGAGGCCTCTGCTGGGTGGTGCTTTTATAACCCAGGATAGGTGGGGGAAGGCTCGAGGGCTGGCAGGTGTGTGCTGATGGGAGTCTGAGAAGAAGAAAGCCAACCTAGTGGCCAAAGAGTAGGCAGAGACTCAGGAGTCACAGCCTGGGCTGTCTGATACCGTGCCCCCATCCAGCCACCCAAAACCTACCCAACACCTGTCATAGGCTGGACTATGCTGTAACAATAAATAACTACTGAATTTCAGTAGCTTTCAACAACAAAGGTTATTAGTTGTCATGATACATCTCTGTTGTGGGTTGACCAGGTGCTCAGAGAGCTCCACGTTGACTGCCCTCTGGGACGTAGGCTAATGTAGCAGCTGCAATGTTTTCTGTTTGCCGTGAGAAAGGCAAAGGCAGCTTTGTAGTTTATTTCATGGGCAATGTGTATTCTGCTTCTCATGCCTTATTAGACAAACATGTCACGTGGCCTGAACCAGCTGCAGAAGGCAAAGAAACACAGTCCTGCCATGTATGCAAAACTGAGATGGACTTTTATTAAATAAATGGAAAATAAGTTAACAACGAATAAGGAACGGGAACAAATTGAACCATTAATGTCAGATATATTTTAAAGGAAAACACCTCCAAAAGTGCTCATAGCTGGCCCAAGCACAATTAGCTACTGAAGGGCCGTGTTCAAATTCACATATGTAATGTGACTGGGGCTGAGAAGTAGATTCAATCCCAGTGCAGGCTGGGGAAGAAAAACTAGGTCAAGCTGTATCTGTGATTCCCTTTAAAATTATTTCCCCCATACACTTACATTTTCTCATTGCTCCAATTCTTCTAGAAACTTTATCACCAGAGGAAAACTACTTAATTCATAAATCATAATCTGAGTTTTGTTTCATGAGTATTAAATCAGCCTTCAACCTTTGGGTGCATAATTTCCAAATTTTTGATTATACTTAATTACAGCAATAAAATAATCTTGCTTTAGGGCTTTAAATTTAGTGTATTTTTCTTCCTCTCAAAAAATTCTATTTTCAGGAACAAAATAATGTAAATATTTATAATATTTATCAAAAACCTCAACTTGAGCTGTCTTAGCCTGAAAGATGCTTCTTTATATAGATAAACTCATAACTTCAGGTATTGATCCAAATTCATATATACATGCAAACGCACACAGAGGCTCTTTCATATACTATCATGGGATTATGTTTTTAATAAACCCATTTTAATTTGAAAATATCTTTAAGAGAAAACTTCATTCCACACAACTAGCCTACCAAACATCATAGTTTAGTCTAGCCTGCATTAAGTACACTCAAAATCCTTATACAATCCTACTGTTGGGTAGAATATCTAACATAAAGCTTATTTTATCAGAAGGTTTTGAATTTCTAATGAAACTTACTGACTACTGTATTTAAAATAGAAAACAGAATGGTTATGCAGGTGAACTTTCCTATAATCATAAAGTTGAAAAATCCCAAATCAATCCATTATAAATTGAGGACCACCTGTACATAATCTAAGCATTCTAAGAGACTGCCTTCTGCATATTGGGTTGAAGATTTTGCGTCCGCTGTCCTAAATTGTTATTTTTTTTTCAGTTCTATGAAATGTTTTCACTTTTTTCTCCTTTCTTATTTTCAAATTTTCCCTTGTGGAATTTCAGGCTTTTTATCCATATCTCGTGTTATTATTGCCTCTTTAGCTCAGTGTTAAATAGTTTTACTTAAGCAAAATCAATACGGCTAAGTTCAAATGGAAGTCTTTCTCATCATTTAGATGCTTTATATATATTATATATGTACTCTAGCATATTGTGCAAATACATAATTTCTTTTTTAGCATTATAATTTTTCAGGAGGCATACAATATTTAAAAAATATTATTCTTGATGCTAATACCAGAAAATGCAATAAACATTTTGCACATACGACCTAGAACCTAAAAAATTTCTAACATATTTGAGGTCACATAAACAATTAAAATTCTTTTTTTATTTATTAGAGTTTTCTCATATTATAAACATTTAAAAAATGATTTTCAAGGTGATATAATATTTCATTCCATGGCAATGCCATAGTAGTTTTCCTGATGTATTTAGAATATTTTTAGATTTAAATTATATTATTTTTGATGGAGCATCCTCTTTAATTTCTTTAATTGGTGCACTGTGGCTGTGTACAATGATGGGATTTGCTGTCACATTTCATGCATGCACACAATACAACAATGCAATCTGGTCACCATCCCTCGCAGGACTCTTCTCCATCCCTCCTCTGGTCCCCTGGTCTCTTGCCTCTCCTTCTGGGGTGTATATTTATTCTAATATGCCCAAGTATAGTGACATAATTCTTATAACTATGAAGAACAATAGTATACACAGTAGCATACATATAAAAGCTTGGAATGTACCTTGTTTTAACTCAGTTCCACTATCCCTCCTCCCCTCCCTTCCTCCCACTCTTATTCTTTTTAGATGTATTTGACAATAGAATAAACATTAAAAATTTTAGAAAATCATACAGAATACCTTATTCTAATTCAATCCCCAGAATCTTCCCCACCTTCCTTAAATGGAGCATCCTTTTGGTTATATCTTGGTAAAAGGGGCTGGAGCTGTGGCTCAGCAGTTTTGGCACTTGCCTGGCAAGCACGAGGACCTGGGTTCAAACCCCAGCACCACATACACAACTGAGTGTTGGAACAACGAAGGCCATGTGAAAAACTAAATAAAGTTGTTTCTCTCTTTCTCTGTCTCTCTCACTGTCCCTCTCTCTTTAAAAAAAAAAATCTTGGTAAAAGAGTTCTAAATGGGTGAAACAGAGGGTACACATATTTTTAAGGCTCCTAATGCTTAGTTACAATTTTTTTCCATTAGAGATTTAAGTATTAGATGAGAATATTTCATTTTTTACCT
>PVKS010029840.1:0-24975 GCA_004027875.1 Aplodontia rufa | reverse complement strand
CTCAGAAGGAAGATGTGAGAATTCTTTCCTAAAGAAACTGAACAAAAACAATTTGGGAGGATTAGGGTAGCCAGTATAAATACTTTTAGGAAAAAAGCAAAGTATGCTGTGTCCTGGAATTTGGAGGATACCCAATATTATGACCAGCCACTCAGACACTCCCCCTGAAGCAATAGTAACATTAACATGAACCAATCCAATTCACAGAACCTCAGGCTAGCCTGACCTTGTGACCATGGAACTCCCATGGTTCACAACTTGTTCTGAAATACAAAATTGAATAGTGAAAACTGACCAAGTCTTTTAAGATAGACCTGTAAATGAAAGTAAAAGTAGACAATAAATAAGAAATTCTAAGAATTTCTCAGAAAGAAATTTCTAAGTATTTCTAAGAAAGAAATTAAATGCATTCTAGGAAGAGAGTATAAAATTTGTATCTTCAGAGAAATTTGAGAAGATAATCCATTAAACATGAGTAGAATGCTATGAAAGAGGAACTATCAGAGAACATGAAAGATTTTAAAAATTTAAAGTATGATTGAAAAATATAAAAGTTGGGGCTGGAGTGGTGGCTCAATAGTTACGGTGCTTGCCTGGCATGCGCAAGTACGTGAATTCAAACCCCAGCACCATGTACACAATGAAGTCTCAGAGCAACAAAAGCCATGTGAAAAACTAAATAAAAATTGATTCTCTTTGTCTCTCTCTCTCACTGCCCCCTCTTTCTTTAAAAAAAAAAAGAAAGAAAATATAAAAGTCATTATTAGATTTTAAAAACTAAGTCAAAGAACTTTTCAAAATAACTTAAAATTTCTGAATAGCCTGAAATACTCCTAAGCACTTCATTAACAAAGCAAGTGTACCATGAAAATAATAGCATGATGTTCTCCTTAAAATATATTTGTAGCTGAAGTATAGAAAAAGTGATTTGCCCAAAGCTGCTTAGTTAAAACCCACACGGTCAGGCTCTAGAGTCTGTGAGTGTAACTGCTATTATACTATTTCCATTAATAACAACTACCATTTATTATGTGCTTGCTCTGTAAATGTTTTAACTCCTTTAGACCTCAGAACAGCCCTATGAGTAAGCACTTTTGGTTCATTCTGTAGATGGGGATACATAAGCAAGAAAGCTCATGAAATTCCCATGGTTTACACAGGTAAGTGTGGAAGAAAGGTTTTATCCATGCCATCTTGTTCCAGAATTTATTCTGCTATCTAAAATTCAGGAGGTTAAAATATGAAAGGAAAGATAAGGGCTGCAACCAAGCAATTTAAAATCCAACTTCGATCGGATTCAAAAATCTAAAAAAAAAAAAAAGTGAAGAAATCTTCAAATAAATTTTTAAAGGGAAGTTCCCAAGCTCCAGAAAGACACAAATTACATGACGAAAAATCTTACTAGAACACCATGTAGGATAATTTTAAGGAGAACATCATCTAGATGTACACTGTGGAGTTTTAGAGAAGTAAGGGAGGAGAGAACATGCTAAAACTTCTATTTGTGTTAGAGGTGTTCTGATGGAACAAGATTGGAAAAAACAGGTAAAATGAGATTTGACTGAAAACATACATCTCATTGCCCCTACTGTACAAGGAAAGAGTGGAGCAATGACTGAAAATTCTAAGAGGAGTTGTATGCAATCTGGAATTCTGCCCTGAGTCAAATTATCAATGAAATTTGATGAGAATGAGGAGATAGCTTAGATGTGTAATAAGTAGGAAACATCATCTCCTCTTGTGAGTAGTTACTTGAGGCTCTGCTCCAACCTTGCAAACCAGATTTGGGGGGAGGAGGAATGAGAACCAGGAAATAAAGGTTTCAACCCAAGTAAACAATTAGAAAGACTCCCACATGCAGAAGGTGCCAAGGTCAGTTTGTCTAGCTTGAAGCAATAGCTTAGAGGGCTTCAAGTGAGGAGAGGAGGAGAAAGGGCAAGAATGAAAATGAAAAAATGGCTCTTTCAAGAAAATAAGAAGCTGTACAACAGAAATGACATGTGAAAAAATATTGGCATAGTCATATAAATACTTTACATGAATAGTCGATCTATAAATAAAGTACAGAGATTGTAGTTACAAAATAGAATTGTAAAGATTGAAAAGAAAAGTACAATTGATAACAGTGGGGAATGGAGGAAGAGAGGGGAAAGGAAGGTGACTTCAGGCTCAGTGTATGATTGCACAGTTGGCATTGCACAGGGGACCACCTGGGGGTACAATGAGGGCTAACACCTGAGAGAAAAAGGCATGTTTCGTTGCACAGAGGAACTATCAGCCATACCCATGCACGTTGAGCATAATCTTTTCCTAATTGAAAGTAATGACTGGAGTCCTGAACTTAAAATTACTTATACATGATAGAATGAAGGGAAAAGGCATGTTATTTAATGTTACAATCAGAATAGACAGGAAACACATCTAAAAGTGGGAAGATGCTGGTCATAGGTGTTAGCCCAAGTGAGAGAGAACCTCATCAATCTTATGAAGAGCTAATAGAATGCCAATAGAATGTGGTATAGGCATATTATTTAGACACATGACAGTATAAAATATTTTTAAAATATGAAAAGTGGTTGCAGTTAGAAGGAAATATAGCGCTGGTCATATGCAGTGCCGATTATTTCTGTCTTTTTACTCTAAGCTCTTCTATACAATTACCTTTTTCTTTTTTTAAAGAGAGAGTGACAGTGAGAGAAAGAAAGAGAGAATCAATTTTATTTAGTTTTGCATGTGGCTTTCGTTGCTCCGAGACTTTGTTGTGTACGTGGTGCTGGGGTTTGAACTCATGTACTTGTGCACGCCAGGCAAGTGCTGTAACTGCTGAGCCACTGCTCCAGTCCCTACAATTAACTTTTTAAAACTATTGTGCATGTATTATTTTTGCAAAGCAGGTATTTGAAAGCAATAAAAAATGACAAAAAGTGTTTTAAACTCAATCTATTTTCTCTGCCCAAATCTCCTTGCCTCTGATGTTATTTTAAGTCTAAAAGTCTGGAGATTAGAGAACGTAGAGATAAATGGAACCATATTGTATATTAATCAACAAATTATATATCATAGAAATGCACCAAAGGACCTTTGGTGGCAAAGACTTGTATGAAAAAAGAATAATAGTAATAGAAAAACACAGTAAACTATCTGGAAGAAAAATGACAGAAAATTCAAATTGCTTTTTACCATGTGATTATTCACACTTTCAAAAGGCATTTGTGGAGTTACTCAGTGCCAGGCATTGTGATGATAAATAATTGACCTAGATATGATCCCCATTATTTAGGTATCTATCATTCTTCAGGAATGGTAAGAATAGATCCCAGTGTGCACAAAATGACCCATGGAATAAATATTACAGGGAAGTACAAAGATACAGCCATAAGAGTTGAAAGGGAGGTACGGTCTCCTTATATGACAAATTATCAGCATAGCAAATGCTGAAAGTCAGGAGGCATCATAGGACAAGATGATCATGTGATGGTCAGGTATCTCCCCCCACCAAAAAAAGTGAGTTCCTCAATTCTTAGCCAAGACTGGATAATATTTGAGGTTATCTTAACGGCAAATATCAAAATGATTGATCAGTTTGAAAATACGACAATATAGTGATAGATGATAAAAGTCTCATTCCCAGGAATACCTCTTGGAATTTTAAGCACTCTCCCAAACCACAATCAATGTAGTAGAAGTGCTTTCCCTTTGAGGACTTAAATGAACAAAAATATTAAATCCAGTTATCTAACTAGGTCCATGAAAAATAGACTTCTTAAGCATTATCTCTTTTTAGGCCCCAGAGCATCCATTCTCTTTCAGAGTATAATCATGATATTAAGCAAAACTTTGAGACTGGAGGTAACTTTAATGGGGTCAAAACAATAGACTCTTCAAATATAGTTAAATAAATACAGTATCTGATCTATAAAGGGCCAATGGCTTGAACTGTAATATTGCCTTTCTATTGATTTCTTTTGCAAAAACTTCCATTTGTTACTTAATGGCTATTCTTATATCCCATTAATGTTTCCTTCCATGTGGATGAATACTCCTTAGCTTTTCCCTTCTATCCTCTCACTCTCTCCTCCAAGGATATTCATGATGGGAAAAGACAAATGGCATGAATGCCTCTGGCCGCTTCCTTTCTTCTCCTTGCTCACAGAGACTCATGTTTCATATTTCTCTGAGCCCCATGTTTATAAGGGCAACCTCCCACAAAGAAAAGCAATAGCTACCAGATGTGCTTGTGATAAATCCTCCAGGGTGTAAATTCAGCATTAGCAAACCCACTTGCCTAATAGCCCCAAAATCACTTCCTACAGTGATTTATCAGTTATAAATGAAGATCTTTGCTCTTCATCTGCCTTATTCTTCTGACTGTCTCAATGCAAAGCTTGGGTAAGGAAAGGGATTATATATATTGGGCCCCCTAAAACCCCAAGAACAATTTCTCAACAAATATACACAAGATGAAACAGTAAGATTGGCAGCACCAGGGGTCTATATTACACTAATGGTAAAGTCAGAGGAACAAGATTACTTAGACATTAAAAGCTTACCCAGTTGCTACATCCCACATGGCAGGGTGTTCAGAAACCTGCAAGAGGGGCAATGTGGTATAATAACAAAGAGACAAGACAATCTGAGGGAAATAAAGGTGTGTGGGGGGAACCAGGAGGCTCTGTCTCTTCCATGGAGGAAAGCCCAGGTCCTTCAATCCCCCCAGCTTATATTAGCATCTAAAGGTAATCAGGCAAAGTAGCTAATATTGATCAAGCACAGCAGAAATCTGCTCTAACTTCAGACAGCTGCAAGCGTATCATCTTGAATCAAGTTAGCACTCTTCTTATCCCGTGCTATCATAAGGGTTCCAAGTCACTGTTTACTTATGCGTGTCTGTGCATTGCTGGCTTTTGTGCCTTTGCACTGGTTAGGTATGCTTTCAGCCTCGCTAAGGAAAACAGTGGTCCTCAACACCCAGTGCTTCCTATTCTTCCCCACCTTTGTTGACATGTGCACACAGTTTCCTTTCCATTATTGTTGCACACGCATATACACATAGTTTATGGATATACACATGTGTGTACATATATATTCATATGTGTATAAATGAATGTATATATGTACATTATATGTATATATATGTATATTATATGTATATATATGTGTGTGTGTATATGTGTGTGTGTGTGTGTGTAATGGAAAACTTCAAATTAGTAACAAATGAAGAGAAAGCAGTCTAATGACTTCCATACACCCTTTACTGAGTTTCCACAATAAAATAGCTTTCATAACCCTCCCTTTCACAATACTCATCCTCTATCTCTGCTCCTTGCCTATCTGTATCTTCCAGAATTGTTGATTGAAAAAAAAATTAGAGAGGTCAAAAAGATGAGAAGAATGAGTCTGGTGGTTTGGATACAATTAAGCTCCTATTAAACCAAACAGACATGCTCTCTGACCTCAGGACAGAGAAAGAAAGAGTGTATGTAGACTTTGAAAAAATTATAGAGAATCCAGGCTGTATTTTATCACCAACAATGTTTTATCTTACATAATATGGGATTTTAGGTAGATTTCTGAGATAGGCTAACAATTTGGAATTGTCTCCTAGGAAAAATGCACTTACCACCATTTACAATCCTATGAGAAAGAACATATTATTCCCTGCTCAAAAATACAGGAAGGCTTGGGCTGGAGTGGTAATTCAGCAGTTACAGTGCTTGCCTGGCATGCATGAGTAGGCAAGTTCAAACCCCAGCACCATGTACACAACGAAATGTTGGAGCAACAAATGACATGTGAAAAACTAAAATAAAGATTGATTCTCTCTCTCTTACTGTCCCCTCTCTCTTTAAAAAAGAAAAAATACAGGAAGGCTCAAAATACAGGATCAGGGAAAGTGGTTAACTCATATTCTGTTTGACCTCAAAGTTGATTCCTTTAACCAACTAGTTTTCTCATTATACAGAAAAGAGTTTAAGTGATATCTTAGTGGATGCCATGAACTTAAAGGGTGAGTGAGAGTACTGTAGAAAGCAAACGCAATCCCCTTCCAATGGAACCCTGTAGTAAATGCAGAGGAAGGAGAGATAAACAGATGTGTAAGAGGTGTAAGGTGGAGAGATAAACAAATGTGTAACCGACAAATCAGGATAATAGCATAACCTTATCGACTTTTTGAAAGACTGTTTTAAAACCTTATATAAAAGTGGGTTTTTACACTAAATATTTAAATAGTATGTTGTAGCCACATTTTCATTAAAGTACCCATCTCAATACTTTCTCCAATGAATTATGAATCTACCTCCCCCATGGGTTAGTGAACTAGTTAATAATACATAAGTTTTAACTGAGAAAGAAAATGGAAAACCTTTTTCCTCGTTCCCCTCTTTCCTTCTTCCTTCCCTTATTAGCTCAGTATCAAGTGGCCAACAATGTTCAGATTCCACAACTGGATGCTTAAGTTCCTTTCACGTGGTAATCGTCTCATTGGTGGCAAGCCAACACTTCACTTTAGACAAAAGAAGCTGGCTGGCATTTGGGCCAAGAATTTAGACATAGAAAACAGATGGGAAAATATGTAGAGAAAAGGGAAGAGGAAGAAGAAAGGCCATGCTAGAGAGAAGGTAAGAAATGCCCAGTGTAAAACTGCTGGTTTCATTTCACAATTTCACCTAAGATATTTGTAAAATAGTGTTCTTTCACTCTTTTTAAGACTCTTGAAGCTAAAGAAGGTGACTTTTTAGAAAGGAAAGGAGAAAACATTAATCAGAATAAAGTTAGAAGAAACAGAATCCACAGTAAAGAGAAGGCAGGCACAAACACTGCTTTGCAAACTTACTGCAAATTTACTCAGATAAATAAAGATTTTTTAGAGGAAACACAATCAACTTTCATAATTAAATGATGCCAGTATCTCACTTCAAAGAAATGCAAAATAATTTTATGATTACATTCCAAAGGAACGAGAAAACATTTCTAGTCCTTGGAGAGGATGCAGCAAGCAAAAAGCTTAAGAGAGCTGCTACAAATGATTGAGCCCTTCCATTCTAAGAAAATGCTAATGCGGAATCTCCACTATGTGAAGACTTAGCGCTCTTGTTACAAAACCGCCTCCTGAGCATTTGCCCGATCATTGCCTTCTTGGTATCTTTAGTACGAAAAGAAATTCTCTGAGATGTGCTAAGTAAAAGTCCATTATCACTTAAGATGCCAGCACACTTTGTCATTTATTCATGTAAGTGTGGCAACCAAAATTTTTTAAAAATTTTGTACAAATTTAGATAGATGTAAAATTAATATAATTTGAAAAAATACTATTCATGAGTTATAACACCTATTCATTTTAAGAAAACATTCATTGAATCAGCAAGCGTTACCCAGCCTATTGTGTGCGTTAAGCAATGAGTTTGTGATAGAAGCATAAATTATGTATTACAATGTCTTTCTAGGCTGTTTTCCCCCTCTGAAAGCAGTACTTGACTCTTAAACAACATTCTGTAGTAAATTCAGATTTTTGAATTTCCAATTTTGCTGTTTGCTTTTGAATTCATATTCTCCTAAAGTAACAAATACTCAGAGATGGAATTCCTTCACTTCTTTCCCAAAGGTTCAAATTTGAGATGTGACTTCTACCTGAAATACATCATGCTTATTCTACTAATATGAAAATTTATAATGGGATTATAATTGCTGATGCAATCCCTTGGGGTGAAATCTGGAATTTGTGAGAAAGACAGAGAAAACCTAGTTTTAAACCAAAAAGAGTAAAATAGGGCTACTTCTTTAATTAACTCTCCTAGTCAGGATAAGACTGATAAAAGCTTTTTAAAATGGGGTGGGAGTGGTGGCTTGTGGGTTAGGGCACTTGCCTGGCATGCCCAAGTACAAGAGTTCACACCCCAGCACCACAGACCCAGTGAATCTCAAAGCAACAAAAGGCACATGAGAAACTAAATAAAAAGTTTCTCTCTCTCTCCTCTCTCTCACTGTCCCTCTCTCTTGTAAAAAAAAAAAATGTTTTAAAAGATGTTCTTAAGAGAAATCAACCTTTATTAGGCATTTATCCTGTGCCAGATCCTCTCCCATACAACATTTTATTAGGACCCCTGCCCCTACCCTAGCCTGTCAACCACAAAATTATTTTTTTCTGTTGTTTTGCCCTTTCCAGGATGTTGTATATGGAATAAAATATGGCATTTTCAGCCTTTTGAAATTCATCTGTCATTGGAAGAACCAGTAATTCCATTTGATTGCTGAGGAATGCTCCATTTAATGGTGTGCCACAATTTTTCAGTCTGTTCAGCAGTTGGTGGATGCTGTGATTTGGATGTGGTTTGACCCCAAAGGACTGTGTGTTGGAGGTTTGGCCTCCGGTGCAGTGGAGTTGAGGTGGTGGAACCTCTAGGCAGTGGGGCCTAGCACAGGGTGATCAGGTCAGGTCAGCTCCACCCTCGGAGGGGATTCATGCCAGTCTCATTAAGTGAGTTAGTTCTTGTGAGAACAGATTGTTATCAAGCAAGTCCATCCCAGGGGCTCAGCCCCTTCTCTATGTACTTCTATGCCATATTGTGATACAGCCAGGAAGGCCTTCGCCAGGGCCCACCAGAGGAAGCCACTGGATCTTGGACTTCCAATTTCCAAAATGGTAAAATAAATAAATTTTTAAAATACCCAGCTTTAGGTATTTTAATAAAACAACATAAACAGATGAATCATGGATGTTTGGGATGTCTCCATGTAGAGGCTACTGACTAAAGCTGCTGTAAATGTGTGTGTACAGGGCTTTGTGTGGGCATATGCTTTCATTAGTCTTCACCAGTGGCTGCACCATCTCGCATTCCTGCAACCTAGGCAAGTTCCAGCTGCTGTCTCTCCAGCACTTGGTATGAAGCCTTTTCAATTATGTGCATTATAGAAGGCACATAAATGGTATCTCCTTTAAACTTGCATTTCCCTATTGACAAACAATGTTGAGAAACTTTCCATGTGCTTATTTGACACCCATAGATCTTCTCTGGTGAACTGATTTTTTTCCCCTCATATTTTGCCATTTTTAATTGGTATTTGTGTCTTCTTATTGAATTCTAAGATTTCATTATATAGTTAGACTATTGCCTTTGATTTTCCAATTATTTTCTCTACCTCTGTGATTTGCAAAACAGTTTTGGCTTTTCCAACTGTATCAAAAAATTGCAAACAGAGTTCCAGGTAGCATTAGAGTTTTGCAGAACTTCCTAGGCCTGTTGAGTTGTGTTAAGGTCAGGGTAGTTTGACTATCTTCCCTCCCTGCCTTTCTCCTCTCTTTCTTTCATCTATTTATGTGTTTATCTATTACACTTTTTGTTTTTTAAAGAGAGAGGGACAGTGAGAGAGAGAGAGAAACAAATTTTATTTAGTTTTTCATGTGGCTTTTATTGCTCTGAGACTGTTGTGTACGTGGTGCCCGAGTCCGAACTTGCCTACTCGCACATTCCAGGCAAGCCCCATAACTGCCAAGCCACGGCTCCAGCCTCCGGCAATTTTTTTTTTTTTTTTAAAGAAAGAAGGACAGTGAGAGAGAGAAAGAAAGAGAATCAATTTTTTTTTTTTTTTTTTTTTTTTTTTTTTTAGTTTTTCACATGACTTTCATTGCTCTGACACTTAGTTGTGTACATGATGCTGGGGTTTGAACCCTTGTACTTGCGCGCATGCTGGTCAAGCACCGTAACCACCGAGCCACCACTCCAGCCCCTCCCCACAATATTTTTAATATTGAAATATTACATATTTTTTGGAAAAATATTTGAAATCACCACTACCTTGTAGAAGGCTGTGGTTGCTGTTTACTAAGTCAATTATAATCTTACTTTCTAAATTCTTATTAAAGCACAGATGAGACTCTAATGGCAGTTTGTCCTATTGGGGATGTTTTAAGAACTTAGTGGACTTTCAGCAGGCTTTAGACATTCGTACATTTGATGATATCCACATGCTACGACAAACATTAAAATTACCACAATCCCACATCACATACATCTAATATTTTATTCAATAACATGTGTACCAGTATGGAAGCCACAAATATTTATTTTATACTTTCTCAGAAATTATCATGTATACTCAGGAATTCTTGCAAAGTGAGGACAAGATAATCTTCAAGTTATTTTCAAACATAATGAAATTTTGGTCATTATTAATAGTAATAAGTAGTGTAATATGCATTTTGTTAGCACTTATTAATTTTGATTTTGAAGTTTTATGTTGTGTATTTTAGAGCCAAAACGTTTTTCTTGGTTACTTTTCTGAGTCCTGATTCCTTGAAAGGCTCCCAGGCCCTGGTCTCTGTACTAAACGGAAGTGCACTGGGGGAAATAGCCCAGCTGCATGGTGAGAATGCAGAATGTTCGTGGAGCCCCAGGAACTGCACAGGTGGCATGACGATGGCACTTCTGCTTTGCTGTTGTTGGCCTGTTCTTTCTCCCACAAAAATGACGAGGCCGAGCGGAGGATCACAACAGCTGCAGTTAAGATCAGATTCAGGGAAGAGAAAGGGGAATAAGTTATCATGAATTGAGCCTATACAAGCAGTTATCACAGGAAAGAGAGAAAGAGGGAGAATGGGTAATGAAACTACCAAAGCCTTACCCTGCCAACATTTTCTAGACATGTTGGGTGAGAGTGACATAAGGGCGGAGGTCTCACCGCCACAGCGGATAAAGGTGGATTAGTGTAGTAGTGTTAGTTCCCTCCTGGTGAGTATCTGCTGGTGGATTTTCCAATTCAGGCAGAACTCCTATCAAAGTGATACCTAATAGGAACTAAATTTGATAACACAATGTGGGGAGCTGGATTGTCCCCCGGGAGCCGATCAGGAGGAGGATGAGTGCCGACGGCTGGAAACTGGGCCCCTCCTCGTCCGGAGACCCCTTCCCTCCCAGCAGGGGAAAGGAGTCAACCACACGCAGCTGATGGCAGCCCAGAATCCCTTTATTATTAAGGCACACAGGTTTTTATATAGGGAGGAGAGGAGACAGCCAAGGAATCAATAATCCTTCTAAGGGAGTTGCCAGGGGTTATGCAGACAAACAACTAGGTAACAGCACATTCCAACCCACTCTAATCTTCATTTTGCATAACAATTAATAAATTTAACAAAGCAGGACCTAGCAGCTCTTCCAGAAGGAACTTATGGAAACAGTAACAAGATCGCTCTAGGGCAGCTGTTGAAATGGGGGTGAAGGCTACACCCCAACAACACAAGTTTCTCAGAGCATAAATAGCAACAACCAAAGGAAGTCTCTTGTTCCATTCACCCAACCAGTTAAAAATAAACGAGTTAAAGGAAAACTCTAGAGATGTTTAAAAGTACAGATTTCTCTATTTTATCCTGAAAAATTTTGATTTATTCTGTGAGAGAGTCCAGAAACCTTTAGTTTTAAGCCTCTCAGGGACTTTTAGTTATAAGTCAAATATTTATGGTACTCATTTTAGACTGGTTTTCTTCAGTTTATGAAGAGAGATTTTGTGTAAGATTTGAATCACAGGTGGGAAATTGTAAGCCTCTAGGATTTAATAAACTTTGTTATTCTTTAGAAGGGCACATGCTAAGAATTTGCAGGAACCAGGACCTAAAATTCATGTATTATGAGCAGGACTGAATATGTAAAGCGCAGAGCCCAGTGCAAAATGAAGATGTGGAATCTTGTTTAAAAATGATTCAGAATTTGAAGCAGAAAATTAAGCCAAGTGCAACAGGAGGCCCAGTGACCCTGCACAGGGCCACCCAGGAGAGCACAAGGATGAGGATGAGCTGCTGACCAAGTGCGTTCTGAAGATGAGGTCATCAGCTTAAAAATCAAATTGCTTGCAGGATGAAAGTTAGGCTTAATTATTTAGCTGAGAAACTAAATTACAGGACATTATAATTAGCACAAGTCTTTCCTTCTTTAATACTTATCTAGACACCTGAGAAATAGGATATGTGTGAGGTCAGTATTGATTTTAACACATACAGCAAAGTTACTACTAATGAAAAGATGCTTGGTTTCTTATTTTTTATGTTTCTATATCTGTTTATAAACAGCAAACCTGATCTTGCTTCTATCTGTGCATCATGAAAAGAAAAAAGAGAAAAATCTGGAAAAAAGTTAAGAACTCCTGGTAAGACACAGACCCTGTAACCTGTCAGACTGAGGAGGAAAGAAGTGGTACATGTGAATCAAGGTAAACATCAGGTGCCCAAGGACTGAACAGACAGCCACAGTGTTAGCTGTCCATCACTGTGACAGATACCTGAAAAAAACAACTCAGAGGAGAGAAGATATATTTTGACTCGTGGTTTTTTCAGAGGTTTCGGTCCCTGCTCCGGTTCTCCAGTTCTGAGATGAGGTCGGACATCACGGCAGAAGGGTGCAGCAGAGAACTGCTCAGCTCAGGAGAGCCGGGATGCAGAGGGGATGGGGGCAGAGCCATGGTCAAGGTTCACAGCCCAAGGGCATGCCCCAGTGAGCTACTTCCTCAGCCACCTCCCACCTGCCATAGTCCACCTTCTCCAGCAGTCCATTCAGCTATCAATGGATTAATCCCTTGATGAGGTCAAGCCTTAGAGACCCAATGACTTCCTTAAAGCCCACCCCTGCTCTTCACTACACTGGGCACCAAGCCTTCAACACGTGAGGGGACATTCCAGATACAAATTATAACAGTCACAATCAGTGTCCACAAACAAACACATCAAATTAACATTGCTCTAGTGGAATTAATAAACCAACGTTCTTAATAAGAGCTATATAGCTAGTCCCTTATCTGCTAGGAGGCAAAGACCCTTTATGGCACCATTGATAATAATAAAATACTAACAAGTAGTACTTGCTACAGTTTTTAATAATGCTATCAGGCTAGGTCAATATATCCTAATGGCAAGACTATGGGTTGTGCAATACCGGTTAAATGAGCGTTTAAAAGTGTATTATGCATGCAGGAAGAAACAAGGAGACAAAATAATGACAACAATAATATCCACATGACAAGTGAGACCTGAAGAAGAGGCAGTGAAGCAAAACTCAAAGTGTGTCCACTGGAAGGAAGTACACTTTGGAGAAGAAGTCACACGACTTCTCTGCTTTAAGTCTGTCTATCCAATCAAGGCCATGCAGATCAGCAATTAAAATCCTTGGCTGGTCTGAGAAGGTAATATTTTTCTTTTGGAATTGGCAAGATTACTTCAATCTCTAGAAGGTATCAAAATAATATTACTGTAGCTCTTGGTATATATCTAGCAACGCTCCTAGAAAGATATGAACATTGAATGTGAGGCAATAAAGAAATGAGTTAAGCCCATAGTACTGAAGCTGTAGAACAGGCTTATGGGTAAGTGGAATAATAAATGTGCTGAAGTTAAGTACATGTGTAAATTTTGTCTTTTTAGGGGGTTTGAAGTATTTAAAGAAATCACAGCAAATTCGTATTGCCAGTGCAAGTGACAGGAAATTTAATTATTTTTGTGTTATTGATATGTGAATATTTATGAAACTTTCTTTTCGATGTTTCATTTGTTAAATGTATGTTTTAGAAATTGACCATTAAAGTAACACCATATAAACTAACACTCATACATTATGTGTTGCCCTCAGACATTAAAGAATTGGTCACTGTTCCCCAAAGAAACAACACTCATGCCATACCACAATGTACCATCTTGGTGCTCCTGAGATTTCTTTTAATTACCCACATGAAATTGAAAATGAAATATCATAGTTCATTAAGTTGTAAAACAAGTCATTGGTGCATTTGTCCTGTGGAAGTGTAAATTCTCCCCATTTTTATTAAAGGAAAAGTGGTCCGTGAGCTTCATCCTCCACTGGGGTAATCCACCCACTCATGCATTGGTCATGGCCCCCGAGCACACTGCTTTTGCTTATGGCAGGAAGTGGGATGTGTGCCAGGACCAGGAGGGAAAACTTTACATCTTCTGGTGCCTTTTGCATTTTGAAATTTGATTTGACCTATTAAAATTGCTCTTTAAGATACTTCATGTCTTATGACTTCCTGTGTTATATATTAAGTTACTATTTTTTTGTAAAGAGAGAGGGATAGTGAAAGAGACAGAAAGAGAGAGAGGGAGGGAGGGAGGGAGAGAAACAATTTAGTTTTTCATGTGACTTTTGTTACTCCGAGATTTGCATTGTATATGTGTTGCTGGAGTTTGAACTCCTGTACTTGTGCATGCCAGGCAAGTGCCGTAACAGCTGAGCCACTGCTCCAGCCCTAGTATTTTAAGTGAATGACATAATCTAGCGAAAAGGCCACTGGCACTGAAAAAGAATTATGCAAGAGTCTAAACAGATATTTGGGGGAAGTGCATTCCAGCAAGAGGAAATAGCTAGAGAAAAGATATGGGTGGCACTATTTTTGAGTTTACAACGTCACCTTTAAAGATGAGATTAGAGTGAGATCTTACTACTCAAGTATGCCTGTTAAGGGTCAACACCATGCAAATTGCCCCCCATATGTAGGATACTTTCACAATGTTGCAAAGCAATTGTAAGACTACGAACTTTGCTTTATACTTTGAGTTCTTTCATTCCCTTTTCCTTTGATTTTTATTAGGTCAGCAAGTTCTTACATATTGAAGGGATTCATTGCTTCACATTCATATATGCAAACATAATGATAATGTAACTTGAGCCCAATCCTTATCCAGTACCTCCCCGCTTCAGCCACTCGCTGCTCTCCTTTCTCCCATTAATTCCCTTATTACATATATAAATGTCCATTTACATGTACAGTAATTTTTGAATTTTCAAGATTTAAATGCCTGCATTAGTATTATTTGGCTTCGCATGGGAGTCAAGTATATCATACAGAATTAATAACACCCCCTCTTTCTCTTCCTTTCCATCTTTCCTCTCTCTTCTCCCTACCCTCACTCCCCACCCGTAGCTAGAGTTCCCAGATTATGTGATACATCAAATTTGGCGTGTCTAGTAAATAAATTTGTCTAACTTTCACTCCTACTCTAGTTTATACAAATGAGAGAAAACATTTGACCCTTAAGTCTCTGGGTTTGGCTTATTTCACTCAGCATGATTTTTTCCATTTCCTTCCATTTACCTACAAAATCCATGATTATTATTCTTTCTAATAGCTGAGTAGAACTCCATTATATAAATTATATACCACAATTTTTCAATCCCTTCACCCAGTGAGGGGCATCTGGGTTGATTCCAAAATTTAGCTATCGTAAATTGAGGGGCTATAAACACTGACATAGCTGTGTCTTTGTAATATGCTGATTATCCTGATTCTAGCTCTTCTGAGAAAATACCCAGGAATGGGATAGCTGGGTCATACAGTAGTTCCATCCCTAGTTTTTTTTTTAGGAGACTCTGCACTGTTTGCCAGAGTGCTTATACCAGTTTGAAGTCCCACCAGCAGTGTTCCTTCTTCCTCAGAACTCCTCCAGGATTTGTTATTGTTTGTATTCTTCATCATTGCTATTCTGACTGCAGTGAGGTGAAATCTTAATGTTGTTTTGATTTGCATTTCTCTGATTGCTAGTGATGAATAACACTTTCTCATATATGTATTGGCTGTTTGAACTTCCTCTGCTTAGTTCCATAGCCAATTATTGATTGGATTGTTTGTGTTTTTGGTATTAAGTGTTTTAAGTTCCTTGTTTATTTTGGATAGTAGCCCCTTGTCAGAGGTGTAGCAGGCCATGATTTTCTCCCATTCTGTAGGTTCTCTCTTGATGCTCTTGACTAATTCCTTAGCTGTGCAGAAGCTTCTTAGTTTGATGTCACCCCACTCATTGATTACTGGGTGATCAATTATTTTGCTGTTAGAGTCTAATTAATGAAGTTGGTGCCTACACCGATATGGTGGAGTATTGATCCTATTCTTTCATCTAATAGTTGAATGCTGATGGTTTAATTCCCAAATCTTTGATATATTTGATCTGATTCTTTGCAGGATGAGGTATAAGGATCTAATTTCAATTTTCTGCATATGGCTGTCCAGTTTGTCCAACATCTTTCCTATATTCCAACAGTAATTTGGCCAAAGAAGAAATCAGGAAATCTGTCCCATTCACAATACCCACAAAAAGAATAAAATACTTGGGAATTAATCTAATAAAGGAAGTAAAAGATATCTACAATGAAAATTATAGAACACTGAAGAAAGAAATTGAAGAAGACTTGAGAAGATGGAAAGACATTCTATGTTCTTGGCTAGGCAGAGTCATTCTGCCAAGAGCACTATACAGATTCAATGTAATTCCCATCAAGATACCAATGTCATTCTTCACAGATATAGAACAATCAATTCTCAGATTAATTTGGAACAATAAGAAACCCAGAATAGCCAAAGCATTGGCACACACACACACACACATACACACACACCAAAAACAGAAACGAAGCAGAAGGTATTGCAATACCTGTCCTGAAATTATACTATATAGCTGTAGTAACAAAAACAGCATGGTACTGGGATCAAAACAGGCATGAAGACCAATAGAATGGAATAGAAGACACTGAGACAAATCTACAAATATTTGACCACCTGACATTTGACAAAGAGGGCAAAAATATAGCTTGGAAAAAAAGTCATCACCTTATATTCTTCAACCCAAGCTTTCAATCCAGTGGCACCAATTACCATTCAAAATATACCCTAAAGAATATTCTATAGCTGTGTATCATTAGTGTGTTGTGTTATTAAATATCAATGTTACAATGAGGAAATGAAAATATAAAAACCAGAAGTATAAAATACTTTTGCCCAAGCTTCATTTTCCTTTCCTTAAATTAGTTTTAAAATAGCAACAAATGCTATTATTTATTTCTAAAATCAGAATTCCTTCATAAGTTATAGTTGTGAAAACCCATATTTCTTTCTTTGGCTGTGTATCTATTTTTTGGTCTCCTGTTGAGTTTTCTGGTTGTCGTTGTTCTCTAATCTTTAGCTGTTAAATCTTCCCTTGAAACAGATGCATCTTATTTTCTACTATGTACAATAGAACATATTCAAACAGCCTGAATAGCTGTTCATTGGATTTAGCTATGTCAAATTTCATTAGCAGAGATCATTGGGTTGGAAAAATATTAATTATTTTTACTTAACTGTTTAATGGTTGGAGCCATGAAAATAGGATGACCTAAAGCAATAAAAAGAAGGTATAAATTGGGAGCAGTACTGCACACCTATGTCTCAGCAAACTGGGAGGTTGAGGTAAGATGATCACAAGTGTAAAACCAGCATTGGCAAGTTCAAGGACAGCCTCAGCAACCTTGTGAAACCCTGTCTCAAAATAAAAAATAAAAAGAACTGGGATATAGCTCAGTAATAAAGTACCCCTAAGGCTCGATCCCCAGTACCAAAAAAAAAAAAAAAAAGCATAACTTTATAAAACAAAAGAGTGTGTTATTTATTTGTGTTGATAAAGAAGAGATTAGAAATGAGATTGTTTTCTGAAATAATTATCATTAGCTTTCTCTACTTGGTTTATTTAAAAGTTCACTCCTTAACGGTGCATCTTCTATTTATTCAAACTTTCTTTCATGTATTTCCAGCACATGGAACCATTTCCCATTCCCATGAGTAGATATGGACCTGTAGGTATGACACCACCTCCAGGGATGAGATATGTGTATATCCTTCATGTTGCTCTTTACTGATGGAAACCTGGAAAGAGAAGGGAAGAGCATGCGATTCTTAAGACAAGGCCTGTGATCAGTGTATCCTGGATATTACCTCTTGGCTCCACAATCCTTTTTCTGTGTTCTTCTCTGCCACTAGAGATGGGAACCTGCAAACTATATTTCTTGAACTCCTCTGACAGTTGGATTTTTGTCTGATTAAAAAGTAGGGTGAAGTAGAAAGCCATTATTTTTGCTCTCTGTTGATACCTCCTGGAGCAGTGGCATGGTTGTGGTGGCTGATGAGGTTCTTGGGTTCCTGCTCGTCCAACTCCATTCTACCAGCACAGCCTCAGGGCTGTGGTAATTGCAAGCTCCAGGCAGTTCCATTCCACTGAATCCACATGGCCATATAGAAGGGAATGGATTGCCAGAGTCAGACTTTTCTTGAACAAAATTTCTTTTTGTTGCAGGATTTTATAACACTTTTGTAACCAATTGCACTTAAAATGACAACTTCTATGCTCAACAGATACATTTCCTACAAAATACTAAGAAAATGTATGCATTTATATTTATTTTACCAGCTTCCCACCTCTTGAGAGTTCTCTCTCCCACTTTTAGTGTTCTCCAGACATCAAAACCACCTATTATCTACGGTTGCCCAGAATTTAGTACAATGTTCCTTATTTTCTCATGATAACTTATTGTGTTGCTATAGTGCCCATATTCAGATTTTCTCTCATATCAAAACCTATTTACCTTGTATCTAATATTTCCATAAATACATAGCATATAAAAATTCTTTCATTTAAAAATATATTTTCAGAAACTTTCAAGATAATAAAATCCTTTTCTTCCAAACACAGGTAAATCTGAATTTCTTTTTGAAGATACATTTTACCCTCTCAATCAGACCTGGCCTTCCTCAACTTTGCTCACATAGCTATAAATCTGGACTCCTACTAAGGAAGCACTGATTATAGCATCAGTGGACTGTAGACTGCTCAAGGGCAGAAATATGCCTTTTCATATCTCCACCCTCTGCTTAATATCATGCTGAAAACTTATGAGAGTACTAAGACATGCTGCCCACTAAGCAGACAGTGGTGAAAGCCAGGCATTATAAAGAACAATCAGGGACCCAGAAGTAGGAATATAGAAGCAATCTGATTCCCTTAATAACATCTTTCTGTCCAAACTGAACTTGCATGAGATCCTCCCTCTGATCCCAGTCCAGATCCCCAGAATCCCTGCATTAAGTTACACTTATCTTAGAAGAAAGCATCTAAGTGCTTCCCCGAATGTGTGGTAACACTTGTCCAACCACTACCACTAGCCTGAAACATTAACTCTCAGAAATATTAATAGTGGATAATGTCTTCAGAGCTTATCTTATAAGGATATGTACATTTAAACAAAGAAATTCTAGAGATTCCTGGCAACAGAGGCATGACTCTTAAATGATGAGTTTTGGGTTCTGTGATAGGTAGGAGAGATTAGTAAGTGGGATTTTTCATATCCTTAAATTGCTTAGACTCGGGCAACAACAATCTCTTCTGCCAACCTTACCCATAGGCAAGTGCACATGCTCACCAAGCAAGCCAGTGTAAGGGAAAGCAACTCCAGGGCTTATCACTAGTCTTGGTAATTGAAAAGTGGACATATCCTATCACTGCATCTCGGCCCATATGAGGGCATTACTTTGGCATTTGTCATAAGATTTTCTTAAGGGATTCAATAACAGTCCAAAGATGGCAGCTTATGAAATGCAGCAGATAAGAAAAGGGAGCAGGGCACACAAAAAAAGCTGAGGACTTTTGGGCACAGATGTAGACTGAACTGTGCATATTGTAAACACACTTTGTATTAGAGCTCATGAAATAATGTGTGAGAACTTTCAGAAGTGAAAACTCACCATTGTAAAAAAAGTCAGACCCAATATTGAGCCAAAGACCTAACAGTAGAACCAACAGAACCCTTGGAAACCACAAGGAACATGATTTTGAAAATATGCAATTTTTCCTTGACACATATTGAAACTAAAGAGTTAGGTGTATGTGTGTGTGTGTGTGTGTGTGTGCACTCGCGCGCGTGTGCAATGGAATCCAACTGAGGCCCTCAGAGCTATTGGAGAGCACATTTCCAGCTCAACTTCCCTCAACTTCGCTCTTGGCTCAACATCATTGCCCCTGATTTGTCTGGAAAGGAATTTGAGCAAGACATGCCTCTAAGGGAATCTTCACATGATGGGTAGCTATTTTGAATTTTTAAAAAATGAAACATTGCAGACAATTCTTTTTTTCTATTTGCAAGTTTAAATAGTAAAATCGTGCTTATTGGAAGTTCTGAATTTTAGTTATAAGTGCATGATTGCAGAAATTTTCAAAATGAGTGACTATATAATAAATGGAGTTCATTTTATTGAATAATATTTGGAAGCATAAAGTCATAAAATATATTGTAACCATAAGTAAGTCATACAACTAAAACAAGAGGAGACTAATGTTTTACATATATCTCAGTTACTGAGTAACTCTCGTGGTTGAGATATTTTTTTCTCAGTCACTTTTTTCAGAAACCTTGCAGGATTCTTACTATTGCCACCTCTCAGCCATGGATTTCCTCGTTCAGAAAGGTCACATAGCTAATAGTCATCAGAATTGTGATTCAAATATACGTCTGCAGTATGTTACAGCATTTAATTTTCTGCTCTATTGCATTGACTAAAAATATTTAAGTTCAAGATAGACCTGTATAGAAAGCTATTCTTTATGTAAGTGTCTCAACCAATATTTTTGTTTCCACTTATTTTTAGTAGCAGTTTATAAACCTTCCAAAGCAATTCAAGATTTTGCCCTTTCTTTTAAACAAAAACAACTAACACAAATGATGTTTTATAATAATAGGTCTCTTTCAAAGCAAGGCAGTCACTAATTCTTGTTTGCTTTATAAGTGAATTCTGCTTAAATAATTAGTATATTAGAAATACATTTTAAATAGCCTGCCCTGACTGCTCAAATGAATCAGTTTCAAATTCTTATATTATAGGCTTTCAGCTTACCATGTTTCTTTTCTTCATAGCATTTATTTATATTTCTAAGCACTTACTTGTAGGTTTTTTGGTGTTTTATCTAGGCTGTAGGAATGTTTTCATATGTTTATGTTTATTATTGTGTCCTCGGTATCTAGCACAATGCCTAGTAGCTAATAGGCTCTCAAAAATATTTGCTGATTGGTTGAATGGCTAGAAAAATAGAAAAAAGGGGCTGGAGTGGTGGCTTTCAGTTCCGGTGCTTTCTCTCTCCCTCCCTCTCTCACTCTCTCTAAGTAAATAGAAAGAAAGAAAGAGAGAGTAAACAAATAAAGAAATAGATATGTTGGACTGCTAGTACTGAGGAAAGCTTTGAAAATGACCTAGAATTTAATCTGGGCTTTAAAAAGAAGGCAGATGTAAGATCTGAGTCCACATGTTGAAAATATATGATCTTCATTACAGTTTTTATTTTTCTCTACCAAGTGCAACCGAGAAGATACACCCTAAGTAAGCTTTAGAGTTTCTTTTTCAAACACATGTTGAAGAAATGGCATTGGCATATTAAGAAATGCAGCTAAGAGGAAATGAGAATCATTCTGAAGTGAACCAAGTCCCACTTCCCCTTTGGTTTCCTTTAGTACTAGATATCCTTGAACATGTGTATTCTTGAATACATTTAACAGTACATATCCTTGCTTTGGAAAACATTATTTTTACTAAAAAGCAAAATTGAAGCTATAGTTACCCATTCTGCATTCCTGCATAAAGCATTAGAAATCCAAAAAAAGCCCTATGTCTTGGTGCAGGGCTAAGGGACACAATTGTTTCCTTATTGTTTGGCCATAATGTCTGAAAAGACAGCCCAATTGGATCAGCTGTCTTTCTTGCTCAACATATGACTCACCCCCACCGCCGAACTCCAGCAGGTCTAATTCACAGCTGTGCCCTTTGCCTTGCTGTGGTAGACTTCTAAGTTTTCCACTTTTGACATAACTTTACCTCTTGATTATACCTGGGGAGGTTATGTGACTCTGTAACTTCTCCATTTATGCATTTTTTCATTCCTCCTTTCTCTAAGTTTTCTCTCCCATGCAGTTTTCCAGTCCTCTCTTAAATGTTTACTCTAAGCCTTAATAGGATCCTCCAACAAATTAAAAATTATTGACAGGTGTGTTGGCACATGCCTGTAATCCCAGGGCTCAGAGGCTGAGAGGCAGGAGGATGGCAAGTTCAAAGCCAGCCTCACAAACTTAGCGAGGCCCTAAGCAACTTAGCAAGACTCTGTCTCAAAATTAAAAAATTAAAATAAAATAAAAAACCAAGTTGGGGATGTTGCTCAATGTTAAAGCACCTCTGGGTTCAATCCCTGGTGCCAAATTAAAACAGTAATTATTGTTCTGATACGTATACATAGTTTTTCTTCTTCTGATTTGAAATTATTTCGATTTTTGCCTGGGCGCTTCACAATATTCTCCTGGACCTTCTTCTGGAACAAAAACCAGAAAAAGTTTCAAGGCTCTCTCCGTGCTAGCCCACAAAGTAAGTACTTTGTCACTGGCCGTTTGTTCAAGTAGTATCCACAGCCTTCCTGCAATGCTCCTGTCAGATACGTCTCCCCTCTCCCTCCCTCTCCCTGCTCACACTGAATGCTCCTCTACTGTTAGTTATGCCTTTCTCTTATCAGATAATTCAGTTAAAAATGTATATAGTCTAGGCCAATTCTGCCAGATGAGACAACATGACCAAAGAGTATGTGCTAGGATAAAATGACCAGAAGATGGAGATTGTCCACTACCCTCTTCTGGTTGATTGCCTTCATTGCAGAGGTCTGGCCACACAAGCACCACAGGCATTAAGAAATCTGTATACTCTGCTTTCTTAGGACCATCTTTGCTTCCATTTGGAAAACTCAGCTTCATTTCTAGATGCAGAGAGGAAAATGTCCAAACTTTAAAATGACATAGACAAGAACAAGGGGACTCAAGGGATGCTGAGAAAAAACTGGGATAGAAAGCAAAAGAGTAAATAAATAAAAATAACGCAAACTGACAGATATAAAAAAAATCACTGTATATATTTTGGTGGATTTTCACAATCAATAGAAAGGCAGCAAGACAGCTGAAAATCACCCGGAGGCTGGGAGCCCTGGATGCTGGTCCTAATTAGTCTTTGATTTTCTGGTGACTTCAGGGAAACCATATGAACTTTCTGGGACTCGTTGTTTACATTTGAAATAAGAGGAAGTTCATGCAGATGATTTCAAAGCTATTTTCTGGATTTGAAATTCCATGATGCTAAGACAGAACTTATCATCATCTGTTGAAAAATGCTCTAATTTTTTTTTTTCTGAACAAGTCACTCCCACCAGGTGAGTGGTTCAAATGCTGCCTTTTTATTTTTAGTTTTTGGGGATTCTTTTTAGTTATGTATACCATTAGGAATCATTTTGACATAATCATAAAACCATGGAATATAATTTGCTCTTATTCAGTTCCCAGTACTTTCCCCTTCTCTCTTCTACTTGCCCCCTGTTCCCTTCACACTACTCTTCTGATCTTTCTGCTATTACAGTGTTTTTTTTAATTAGTGTCTTATACATGATAGTGAGGTTTACTGTTGTATATTCATGTATATGCATAGGAAAGTTAGTTCAGATTCATTCCACTGTTCTTTCCTTGCCCTGTCCCCCCTCAGTTCCCTCCCTCTATGCCCCCCCTTATTTTGGAGTAGCTTCCACAGATCAGAGGAGACATTCAACTTTTAGTTTTCTAGGCCTGGCATATTTAACTCAGCAGGGATGGTCTCCAGTTCCATTCCTTCACGAATAAATGCCATAATGCCATTCTTCTTTATGACTGACTAATACTCCATTGTGTGTGTGTGCCACATTTTCTTTATCCATCTATCTGTTGAAGGTCACATAGATTGGTCCCATAGCTTGGTTAGTGTGAATTGTTCTGGAACAACTTGAAAGAAATACTGCATTTTAAAAGAATTTACTCTAAAATACTTGGTCAAATTTTAACTTCCCTAAATGTCAGTCAATAAAGAGGAGATGATAACAGTATCTGTGAGACAGGGTTGTTGGTGAATGAAGAAAGATCCTTCACGTAAATCGGAACTTGCTGCTCAGAAGCACTGCATTGTGAGGCACCTAATGTGAACTACAGTTCTCTCAGAAATGCCGAGGGAGAAAAGCCAAACACATGTTTTTATTTATTTGATGAGTTTCAGATCTCCTAATATAACCTTTTTACAAATCAGGTTAATAAATCAAACCTGTTTACACGTGTTTCTCCTCCTAAGCTCTGGCTATTGCTTGAAAATGTATAGAGAGGGGCTGGGGAAATGAGCCGGAGGCAGTAGCTAAACTCTGCCCTCCCCTCCACTGAGCTTCAGTCTTGCTTTTGACAGCCTCTGGACTTCTGGGGAATTCTCAGACTCAGTTAGCCTTTGTCTCTGTCACTAAGAGGAATTTAGAATACATGGGGCAATCAATGGGGCACTTCCATAATTTTTAGTCCTGACTATCCACTGAAGCCAGTCTGTCCTTCCAAAGGGAAAGCACTCCCGGCCGCAGATCCCGTTTCCATGGCGACAGCACAGGTCAAGAGCTGCAGTCACACCTTCATCAGCCCTGATCGCATTTGGCAATTTACCGTCTTCTGCACTTCCCTTTGTTTGAGCCGCTCCCGTTTGCTTAATTCTCATCTCTACGGGGAGAATCTCAGAATGCAAAAGATTAAAAACTGTGGAGGCTTTATTGAAATGCTGGAGAGCACTGCTAATCTTAGAACACACTTACATGTGCTTTTTGAAATCAGATCCTATATCCTTGGTGTCAGAATCTTGTTTCCCTTATTCTGTTGCAGACTGGAAATTTTTGCTTGCAATGAATGCCTTGTGTTTTTTTTAAACACCAGCAATATTTCTGCATGCAAGACTGTATTCTCATATCATAGGTATTGAATGTTTTTAGAATAAAGTATAAACTCCTTAAGCTTTCATGCAAAACCCTGTATCATCTGACCTTCGCTCAAAGGGGCTGTCTTCCTCTTGTTCTCCTTTACAGGCTATAGTCAAGCAGTGCTTTTCTTCCTTCTTCTTCTTGAGCTCACCTAATTGGCATGACTCCCCCACCATTGAGATGAGCAGTCAGCCCACAATTCCCTGAGGCGAAGCAACAGTGGAGCAGCAGAGTGACAGCCTGGGTGGGCTTGAGTGCAGGTGGCGAGCTTGGGTCAGGCAGTGAAGGCTCAATTTACCAGTGGGGGCCTGAGGTACCAGAGGCCAGGGCTGAGGCAAAGCAGGGTGCCCCAA